>VDFB02075321.1:402267999-402552253 GCA_007258455.2 Sequoia sempervirens
CTCTGAAGCTCCAAGTACTTGCATCAACCTCCTGACCTCCTTGTCCAAGGTTGCCTCTGTTGGTTTGTCAGACTCCCTCTGAATGTTATTTCCTCCTCTTCGAAGAAACTGATTGACTTTAGAATAAGAAACCTTCTGAATTGACTTTAGAACTTGGCTCCTTCTGAGATGTCCCTATGCCAATTTCCACAGTAGAAACATGTTGAGTAGACCTTAATTTGCAATCTCGAGCAAAGTGACCATACTTGTCACACCTGTAACATTGAATGTGAGAGAGATCCTTCTTCTTCTTTGGTTCTGAGGCAGAATCTGGTTCTCTGTCTCTATTCCTCTTTCTTCCTTTGCCTCTTTCTCTAGAAGTATGTGAAGCAAGAACTTGATTTTCTACATCATGATAGTTTCACCCAATTCCTCTTGCTGCCAACCTGGACTCTTCTTGAATACAATCAGCTCGAAGACGATCAAACTTGGGAAACTTAGATCTCCCACTGATGCTTTGAATAAAGCGTTCCCAAGATTGAGGAAGACCATTTAGTGCCAACATAACAAGATCTCTGTTTGCAATTATATCCCCAATAGTGCTCAACTGATCTCTCAAATCAGCAATCTTCATAAAGAATGAGATGAGCAAGGGCTCTGCTGGTGTTGTTGATCTCATACAATCCTTTTAGAGTATCAAACATTTCTTTAGCTGTCTTCAACTTGGAGATGATCAGTACTAGGTGATTCATCACAAAATCTATCATGATCTTTCTAGCCTTTGTGCTATTTTTCTTCCACTAGATTTTCTCAGTATCATCGGAAGGCTTGGGCATATCACTTTCCACGAAATCAAGAAGATCGTTCTCCTCTAATGCAATGAGTACCCTGGGTTTCCAAGAGTTGAAGTTTGAGGCTCCATCAAGCCTATCTTCTACCTTGACACCGTTCACCATTTTCTTTTTCCATACAAATTCACCTTCAAAGATCTACCCTTAGGTCTGGATAAATTGCAACCTTAGATCAGCAATACTTTGCCTTCAAGATCTGCCCTAGATGAAAAGTTGACTTGACTGCTTAAACAAATTTGATTAGATCTTTTCTTAGACCCGCTCTGATACCATGTTAGTTTTAGGATCAGAAATGTAGGCAATCAAAAATGCAACACAGTGAACAATGAACACAACAAGATACCCTGGGAAAACCCTCCTCGAGGGAGAAAAACCCTGCCAAAATATATCCCTTATATATTGAATGAAAAGAGCAGAAATCTGCTTTACAATTTGGCCAAACACAAGGCCGATTTGATATAATGGATGATAGCACCTCTCCTAGATGCGAATATACAAACACATATGATTTCTCCTTGATATTGATCTGCTTGAAGCAATATTATGATCTGTTGCAAAAGTGCGAACTCCCTCTTGAAGTGCGAATTGTTTCTTGAAAAATCGAATGATCAAATGAATGATCATTGCTTGGTATATATACAAATCAAAGGTGTCTTTTCATTAGAGTCAGCCTCTTTCACAAAACAAGGTGACTTTTTGTTTGAGTCGGCCCATAAAAAATAAATCAATATTTATAGCAAGTCCGACTTGCTTTTATTTATTCATCATTTATTATTTAAATTCGAGAGAAAGATATCTCCCGCTGCTATAACATCAACACAGGTAATGAGGAAAGAAGAATCGATCTAGCATTTAGCAGTAAGAGATATAGAAGAAATGTTAAAAGTTGATATAAATACACTGCAAAATGAAAAAGTCTTAACCAAAATTGAAGAATATGATGCCACAACATGGATCAGAAGTATTGAATGGAAATTCTCAGTTATCAGGAAAGCCATTAATGAGGTAAAGAAACTCTCAAAAGATGCTGACAACATCAAATTTGAAATTCTGATAGGTTGTTTAACCATGGAAAGAAACATCTTCAAGGAGAATGATTCGGCTCTGGAAGATATTCAGGTACTTAAACAAGATTTTAAAGATCTTATATAGGAGTTGTTCACCCAAGAAAATGCTAGTGCAGGTACTATGGTCAAACTATTATAGATATCATATGCAGTGGGTAGCTTCAAGAAAGAACTGTCGATCATTAATTGAAACAAAGATCGAGGAGATTGAGAATACTCTTTTAACTTGGAAGCAACGTTGGCCAATACAGTGGTTCTTGAAACCAAGGCTTTAACACCTATGGTAAAACAGTACAGAAGTTGTAAAGCTGCTACAACTCCTATAGACAAATCATAAACTTTTTTGGAAAATATTCAATCTCGAAAGAACTATTGTATTTCAAGGACTTTAAATTTTATGGTTTATAATTTGAGTCATTTCCATATGACTTAAATTTAATTATTTTTATGACTTTACGATGGCCCAAAGACTATTGTATTTTACTGTAAAGTTGTAAATTTAAAAGTTAGTTACAAAGGTAGTTACGAAAGAAAGTCTCTATATATGAGACTTCGTCCTCTTGAGAGGGACTTTTTAGGGGAGAAGTATTCTTGTCATAATTTGAAGTTTGAAAAGAAAGTTGTATAACTGTTTTATGGAGAAATAAGAAACGGGAATTTTTGAAAGGTGTTGTTCATAAGTTTTTTGAGTTATTTACTTCTCTTATGTTTGGTGAATAACTATCTCTCAATATTTTTTCAGAGTTAGGTTATGGAGCCATTATGTTTTGCATGTGAAGTTATTTATGTCATGTGATTATAGAAAGTTAGGAGTATTCATCTTCCCTTATTGCATGCCATAAATCTTTGTAGTATTTACTGTGGTATTTTCAAAGATTTTGTCTTCGAGCTGCAATAAAGTTGATTAATACTATTATGTCTCATGTGAGAAGCCTGAGTTGATATTTGTAGGTTTGTCAGTTTAGTTTCTCTTTATTTCATATCTTGCTTCTTTTCTTTTAACCTTTAGGTCTTCTTTTGGGTCAAAAACACCACTAAAATCAAATTATATCAAACGAGGGAGTTGCCACTCTTAAATGCAGAGCTAGGTTGACTAAAATAGCAACCTTACCAACTGTTGGTACATAATTTACTATCTTTTAGGGCATGCCAAAGTTAAATTTTCCAAATATTTGTAATAGTAAAAATATTTTTACCAACACATTCAAAATTCACTTTTGTAAATAACCCAGTTAAATCCATTTTAGTAAAATTGTCCATTGAATCTTCTCCTAGGTCTTGGATCAACTTCCTTGAACAATTAATAACTCTAGAAAATACGAGCCAGCTGCACATGTGACTCTGATATTGGTGAGTGGTTGATGTCTAATATTAGTCTACCCATCTATGATAATAGAGTAGCCCATCCTTGGCCAAATTTGCCTCGTCCATCACCAAACTCACTTTAAAACACTTTCTATCAAGGAGGTTGGTGCATAGTTTATGTTCTCAAGGGGGCATCCGAGGGACCAACATCATTTGTATCTTTTAACAGTTGTTTGAAGTAGGGAAGAAATATTTGGCAACTGAAAAATCTACCATTTCCTATAATTGCATGTTGGAACATTCTTGCAACACTAATAGTCATTCTCTTTCCCTTGGTAGAATGCTCTCCCTTTTGAGTCTCAACATCCATGTTTTGAGTAGGCAATGACATACTAGATTGTATGGTCTATACTAAGTTACTAACATTTCCTTTTTTTGGCTCACCTTCCATGAACAACATAGACACCTTGGCATTCTCAGCTAGGGTTATTTTTAATTTTTTTTTTATTCTCTGTCTATATATTCACAAAAGATGACTGTAATAAATCATTTTTTTGCTGCCCCTGTAATTCTTGTTGGACAAATGACATAACCAGCACTTCTCCCCCCTTGATTTTTTCTTGCCTTTGTCTATGTTTGTTGAAAATTGCCAAAGGAGTCTTTTAGGGTTGAATGGGCCCTTTGCACAAGTTTTTAGGAGAGCGGAAGGCCATTCAAATTGGTTATTTGAGCCCACAACACCTACGGCTACAACACTCCCACACCTAAAAGAACTCTTAGTACCTCTATGGCTTCTTTGTTGAATCTCCATCTCATCATCTTCACTACCTTCACTACTGCTTATATTGTTTTGTTTGAAACTATGAAGGAAATTTTAAAAAAACCAACAGATTCAAAAGAATTTGTACAAATGAAGAATGGATAGTAAACTTGCCTTAAATAAGGTGGTTTTGATGCTCTGTCTTTTTCTTCTCACTACTGCTTTTTGCACTGTTTCACTGTGGTTCTCTTTCTTTGTTTTCTTCTCAGAAAATGCAAAATAGCAAAATGAGGATTTTTTTTTGTTTTTTAAGTGTTTGTCTTTTTTTAGGTTTAGCTTTGTTGTAAACGGGTGTGGGGATCCTTGTTGGTCCTCCCAGCCCACCTCTTTTTTCATTTTTGTGTGTGTTCTTTTTAAATTGTACTTTTGGGCTGTGGGGGATGTCTAGCCATCCTGGGAACAGCTAGTCAATTCTTGTCGTTTTTGAGGCGTACTGTAAACATTTCCTAATTATTTTTAGGAGATGGCCCTAGAAACGTTTCCTACCCATCCATGCATCCCGAGTGTGTGGAGGGGACAAGTCCTAAGGAACATAATTTCGTACGGATTTATCAGAGGCAAGCTCCAAGCAAACTTAAACAGAGGTTCAATAACTATATGGCTCTGGCAAAAATGTTTCTAAACAATCTTAACTAGAATAGCCTAACACCAGATTATAGTCAAAGAGCGGTACTAACCTTGAGTTTGTCTTTCCGTTGGTGAAGTAATTTAGCAGCCCCAAGAAGCATAGTGACATGTGCATCATGCCCACATGCATGCATTCTTCCTGCAATTTTGCTCTTGTGTTCCCACTCCACTAGCTCCTTTATTAACATCAAGAAGAAGAAGACATTAGAAATGATCTAGACCTTACAAAACACAATCTTAATTGGCCCTGTTTCCAGAAGATGCAAGCATGGGTTCTTATGCATACTTGCAGAGGCAGGGCATCCATATCAGCCCTGAGAGCAACGACAGGAGGCAATCCGGAGCCTATCTGGGCCACTACACCAGTCTTTACATAAGGCCATTCATACAATACCCCAATCTTATCGAGCTCTCTTCTGATAAGAGCACTTGTGTTGTATTCCTGAAAAAGGAGTTCCGGGTACTCATGAATACTTCTTCTTATGGATTTTAACCATTCAATATCACTCTTGGCAGCATCCAGGAGCTCACTAGCATAAATTTCCTTTGGTTCAAGAATGTTGGCTTGCAATCCCAGTGCAAAAATCAGCAACAACACTAGAGAGACTGTAATCATACTGATCAAAGAGAAGATAGAAGCGGCCATTTTTGCTTGGTCACTTCAGTTTTAATGAATAATACTTGCAGAGATTAAACATGGAATTAGACAATTATAGAAAATTCATGGAATTTCATGGTTAATAAACTGTGCTTTTAACGACTTTATAACCACTTCTACTACCATGTAACGAAAAAATTAACTCTGACAGGTTTTACTGTCATGTAAACTATCTTTTGGCTTCATAAACATTAAAATTCTTTCTATTATTATTAATTTATGTTTTATTCTTCGAAATGATAAGTGATTTTTGACGTAAACATAACTTTTAGCATGTATTTATTAGTCGACATTTAAATATCTTTTTTAACAAATGAATCTTCAAACACGTGCAAAAGGATTAGTCTCGGCTGGCGGGCCGAAGACTAATCACAGTCAACTGCTCCTAGAAACTCTTTATATTGAAAAGTGATCTATATAAGTTCGGAATAGAAAAGGAGGTTAAAAGATAAAAACCTTAAAATTGTATATTTAATGGATAATATTGTAATGGTAAAATTAGTATATACTCTCTTTTTTTTTATATAGTTTTGTTTTCATTTTAATGGAATGTATATAAGTAGTATATGTATGCTAAGTTTAGTTTATAATCTAATTTTTATTTACATTTGTATCATCTTATTCATATTATTTTCTATGCATTCATCATTTACTTGTTATTATTGTATTCTTTTGTATTTATTAGAATTCATTTTTGAATAACTTAGAATTGATCTAGGGGAGACGTACCAGTAGTTGCTTGGGCTAACTTCGCTCATCCATATTGACTGGAAAATAGGTCTGATTTCTTCATTTTTTTGGGGCTTGTTCGTAAGAGAGTTAGGGCCTTAAAAAGAAAAAAATGGTTATGGGTACTTAAAACGTGTCTTGTCGAATCCGTAAAGCGAAAGGTGCTCAAAGAGGGTGTTTTTAGACCTCTGTCTGTTACATCTTTATCACTTCGCCGATACCCATTCATTAAAAAGCCAAAAAAATAAATTAAAAAAAAACCTATTTCTAATTATCAATAAACCTATTTCAACTTGTGTTTGTATGTGGGCCTGCTCATTTTTACATGTGGGTCCGCTAGGAGGTGGTCGCTTTAATCTCAACCCGACCACATTACCATGTTGACCACGTGCCCCATATTCCTTCATCTAACCACGTGTATGGGTTTACCTAATCGCGGGTTGTCGGGCATCTTTAAGCCCTAAACTCATCATCTCTCGCGGATTTCTTCCCACTCCTTATTTCTTTCTGGCTTCTCCCGCCGTCGACACGACCTCCTTCGACCTTCGCCACTTCTGCTGGCTTCCTTTTGCTGTAGGTAACATCTCCACCTCTCTTCCCTTGCAATATTGTTTGTTCGATAATGGGTTTTTGTTGGCGTCGATGGTGTTTGCATGCATTTTGGTGTGTTTTACAATCATTTCTCTGTATGGCATCGAGGGTTTGACTGTAATCATTTTTCTTTACATGTGACTGGTAGAAATTTGATCCCTCATGAATTATTTTGTCTATGACATCGAGGGTTTGACTGCTATGATTTTTTTTGACATTATAGTATGAACTAATCACATAGAATGTGATTTAAACAGACCATTGTCAAATTTTTGAATAGTATAATCATGAATTTAATGGGTATAGTGTCAAATGCAGGTATAATCATGAAATATAATGGGTTTTCAATTTTTGCCCCAAATTATTGAGGGGTTTCAGGATACGGGTTAATGGGTAGATGTTTTCTTTTTTTAGTAATTATAATACGCACATGAAATTAAATGGGTATACAAATTTTGTTGGATTCTCTTCAAATCCCTACATTATAGTCATGAAATTTAATGGGTATACAATTTTTGTCCCAATTTATCGACCAGTTTTAGGATTACAATTTGCAGATAATTATATATATATATAGTCATGTCGTGTAGGGTTTCATCATATCAAGCCGTGTAGAGTTTCATCACATGAAGCTTCACAGACAATGATATATATATAGTCTCTCTCTATATATACAGTCATGTCGTGTAGTATTTCATCATATCAAGTCGTGTAGGGTTTCATCACATGGACCTTAACATGATCCTCTATCAATGTTTTCCATTTAATAATGCCCAAGTTTCTTCCCATATATCCCTATAACTCAGTTATCTTTAATAAACACATTGGCATTATCAGTTTAATATGCATGTCCAAAGAATGTTGAAAGGAATATAACAACTAACTTGGATTAGCTAGCCCCTCAAAACTCAAAATAAAGCAGTTACTTTGCATTTGTTCATATCCTCATGGAAACCCACAGATGCTAAAAATATCATCCAACTACAAAAAGGTAAAACCAGTGATGGTTCAAGTAGAGTTTTCTTTTCCAACTTAGAGGTAAAACCAACTTCTTGAAGAATAAAACAAACCTTAATCTTCACAAGCATGACTTTTAACCGTTCAAAGTCATTTAATGCAACTCTTTGCTTTTGCACAATTAGTTTCCTTCCCCATAAACTATTCTCCCATCGCTTTTGAACCTCGGTTAAATAATAACAATGGATAATCACTATGCAGCTACTAACATCCATGACAACCTCCATATACTTTGCTTAAAATTTTATACCTGCTTTCTCCATAACCTCAATCAACACTTTCTTTTTTGGTATCTTAGGGATGTCAATTTTGATATAAGTTAAAGAGAGCCTCTTGAAGTCAATTTTGATATCAGTTAAAGAGGGCTTTCTAGTATCTTAGGGATGTCAATTTTGATATATATATCAGATTATATATGTATAATATTATATAGATATCTTATATAGATATATATCTATATAGGACTATACATATGTAATCTTATATATATATATGTGTGTGTGTGTGTAATCTTATATATATATATATATCGAATTATATATGTATAATCTTATATACATTATATATATCAGATTATATATGTATAATATTATATGTATAATCTATATACATTGTATATATCAGATTATATATGTATAATCTTATATAGATATATATATCTATATCAGATTATATATATGTATATATAAATATATATGTATGTATCAGATTAAATATATATACAAAATATAAACATATGTATATCAGATTATATATATTTCCAGTTTATATAACCTTGCTATATTTCATTTAAACAAGTAAAATCCAGGACTACATGAATTTGTTTGTAGATATACATACACAGCTAAATGTAAGGGTGCACTCTTAAGCCTTCTGTGATCATGCTTGTTTATGTTTCAGATTTTCAAACTCATATTTATGCTTCAATAACAAGTTCACATATACATATTTATATATTTAATCTGGTATAGATATCTATGTATATAAGATTAAATAGATATATATCTATATATACAAGATTAGATATATATATATATATATATATATAATCTTATAATTATAGATATATATCTATATAAGATTATATATAAATGTATATGTATATATATAATCTTATATATATAGATATATATCTATGTAAGATTATATATATATTTGTAATATATATGACCCTATATATATATTAAGTGGGATGAAGGATAATAGAGGTGAAAATGAGGAAGAAAACTACGAGAGATGATGAGTTTAGGGCTTAAAGATGCCCAACAACCTGCAGTTAGGTAAACCCATATGTGTGGTTTGTTGAAGGCATATGTGGTTTGTTGAAGGCATATGTGACACGTGGTTAACATGGTAATGTGGTCGGGTTGAGATTAAAGTACCCACCTCCTAGCGGACCCGCGTGTAAAAATGAGTGGGCGCACATGCAAACACAAGTTAAAATAGGTTTATTGATAAATAGAAATAGGCTTTTTTTCATTCAAGGAACCATTGAAATTAGACATAAATGGCAACTGCAGTATGAAATGATCAATTGTTTTGCAAGAAAATTCAAATTTGAAAATCAATCACCACAATTCAATGCATTCAATATCATTCAAATGATTTTATAAGAGGTAATTTCCAGTGTCATTTTCATTACAAATTCTCCTATGCTTTCATTGGATATCCTTTGCAAAATTCAACTCGGCACATATAATAAAACAAAAAACATATTATAATTCATATATATGACTAAATTTATGCAACCCACCTATTTTGTCAATTAAACCAAATATAAAATTGATTTCCTAAAAGCCACGACAGAACTCAGGCATAAATGGCTACTGCAAAATGAAATGAAATATTGTTTCCCACGAAGATTCAATTTGCACATTCAAATGATTTTATAAGAGGGAATTTCTAGGGTCATTCCCTGAATATCCTCTGCAAAATTCAGAGCTTACTAAGGCAACCTATGAACATTCCTCTTAAAAGGGATCTTATTCAGGCCGATACACCCAAAATAACTAAATTCATTTTTTTATTTATCAGTATATTGTTTTATATTTATGTTCTCTGTTTCATTATTCAATATATTGTTTTATATTTATGGACCCAGTGTTTACATTATTTTGAGGCATACAAATTATTTAGTTTTCAGTCAACTATTCAAATTAGCATTATCCATTATTTAATCATATCACAGTTACATTTTTATCACTTGCATACATCATACATCAAATATAATAACAACATTATCCTTATTAAAGTTTTCGAACTGCATATAATGCTCCAATCAAAACTCTTATTGTTGTGCATGCAATATTGTAAGGATGATTTGATGTGGGAATGTTACGAGTACGATTACTACCCCGTTTATTACAATTATTTTGCAGACAAGTAGGAGCATCAAGAGGTGAACCAAGTATTTCGATTATCAACATACCAATGAAGTTGTGTTTGTTAACATATTAAACTATATAGGGACATTTTGCTCTGAATGCTTTATGATATGTTTATATTTTCTGTTATATTATGTTCATAAATATTTTGTTCTTACAAATGCTTATTTGATTGGATGAATATATTTAACTACATTGGACTCTTAATGGTAGGCATGCAAGGACTTCTCCGCAATCAACAGAAGCCATCAAGCGTTAATAATAGGTAAAGTAAATTCTTTGACTTTACTTTAACAATGACCTAGTAATACTAAAAAATATGTGTTTTTATATATATGGCTGAAAAATAGATGAATTGAGTAATAACATAGAATAATTATGATATATATATATATATATATATATATATATATATATATATATATATATATATATATATAATATAGGTATATATGTACATACATAATTATTGTTATGCATATATGTATGTACATATATAGCTATATATATCTGTGTGTGTGTGTGTGTGTGTGTATATATATATAATTAATTTGATAATTAATTTGTAGTTTTGTTAGATTTTGATAGTGATAATTTATCATTGTATGCAAATACAATGATTACAATTTGTAGACAATGATATATTCTTATCAGATTGTATGTATATATATACATACATACAATTTGATAAGAATATATCATTGTCTGCATATATATATATATATCACAATCCGATAAGAACATATCATTTTCTGCAAATACAATGATTACTATTTTCTTCCAATGATATATTCTTATTAGATTTTATGTATATATATATATATACATACAATCTGATAAGAATATATCATTTTCTGCAAATATATATATATATGATAAGAACATATCATTATATGCAAATATAATGATTACAATTTGCAGACAATGATATATTCTTATCAAATTGTATGTATATATATACATACAATTTGATAAGAATATATCATTGTCTGCAAATATATATACACAATTTGATAAGAACATATCATTGTCTGCAAATACAATGATTATTATTTGCAGACAATGATATATTCTTATCAGATTGTATGCATATATCAATTAACCTATTTCAACTTGCGTTTGTATGTGGGCCTGCTCAATTTTACACGTGGGTCTGCTAGTAGGTGGTCGATTTAATCTCAACTTGACCACATTACCATGTTAACCAAGTGGCCCATATGCCTTCATCAAACCACGCGTATGGGTTTACCTAACCGCGAGTTGCCAAGCATCTTTAAGCCCTAAACTCTTCATCTCCCACATATTTCTTCCCTCTTTTCATTGCTTCCTGTCTTTCTCCCGCCATCGACGTGACCTCCTATATATATGTATGTATATATACATACAATCGGATAAAAATATATCATTGTTTGCAAATACAATGATTACTATTTACAGACAATGATATATTCTTATCAAATTGTATGTATATATATACAATCAATTGATAAGAATATATCATTGTTTTTCAAATTTGGTTTGCAATCATTTTTTTTTTTATTGACAAACACTGAAACATAGTGTAATTAGTGATACCACAGAAAATACAAGGCTGAAACCCTCATCAAACATATAAGAGATACAAATTTGAGGTTCCAATAAATAACAACAACATTAGGACATTTTATAATCATATCATAGTTATATTTTTAATCAAACTGCAATCATTGATTGGGTGGTGCCACAAAAAAAACTTGGTTGAAACATACTTGAAACATATCAAAATATTATTGAAGACTTGTATTCAACTTCTTCTCACCTTAAACATATATGAGGTTCCAAACATAATAACAACATCATTATCACATCTTATAATCATATCACAGTTATAACTTGAAGTAGATAAATAGATCTGCTATGCAAAGTAGATCACCAAAATATATTGCTACATTGATCAAAAAACAAAATTCAATACGAACATTATCAGTTGTCCATATTGCTAGGAAAAGGAAGTGGAGTGAGATATCTGCCAATAGCTGAGTTTGGTCCACTTGTAGGAGGTGATACTTAGTTAATAGAGGTTTGAAGGCATGTTACTATTTGAGCAAGCAATGCCTGGCTTGCATTTGTAGTCAGTCCCATTTGTTGTGAGCCACTCCCAACTTGCATATTTTTGATAGTTGTAAAGACCGGTGACAATATGTTCATCATATCAAGTAGGATAGGGTGTTGGGGGGGTATAGTATTCCCCACTGTAGACTTACGTTTTATCCTCTTTGCTTGTTTAGCTTTCTTTTCAGCTGCCTTTTGTAGATGTTCAACCTTCACCTGCTCCTATCTAATTGCTTTCTGCCACATTCTAATCATCTTCTCCTCATCTTCTATCACTTTCCTTGCTTGCTTCTCAGCCCTCATTGCTTCCTTTTCAATTGCTTTCACTTCATGTTCTTCCTTTCTCTACAACATCTGCTCCTTACGTTGCTGCAACTCTTCTTGCCTTTTCTTTTGTGCCTCTTTTTGGTTGTACATTTCAATGAAGGCATCAAATGTTAGTACTTGGGACTACCTACTAAGGCGAAGCACTCCTAAACGACCTCCCCGTGATGTTCCTTGCACCCTCTACACTGGAAGTCTCAAGAATTTGTTGTTTGGTCTTGTTCTTTGTTGTCCATCATGTGGGGTGCATGACACAAATTCAACTTCTTCCTCACTAATTGCATTGTCATCTTCACTTTGAGCATCACTATGCTCTTCCCAATTCCTTGCAGTAGTGAAGTAATGGATTACTTTAGCTGGATCAACGTGTGGTGGGGATGGCATAGAGAGGATGACTTCTTCCTCAGTTAGATTTAATTGCACTCCAAGGTTTGTGGTTGCTTCATACATCCATTCTGATTGGCTTACTTGAGTTGGAAAACTCAGGCCTGTTGATGTAGTCGCTATATCTTCATTGCAGGGTGCAATAACTAGTTGGACTTCTAGTTGTAAATCTGCAAAAACTAGTTGGAATTTTGGTTGAATGTGTGTTGTAGTTTCAACACCCTCATTGCATTCTACTACAACATCACTTTCCACATCCCTTGCATCGTATTCCCGCATAAAACCATCTATTTGATCCTCAAGTAACCAAGTAGATGCAAGCATTCCTTTGTTGCCATAAAATCCTCTTCATCTTCCATCGTGACCACATCATCTTCTGTTCTAGGAGTTGCTACATCCTCTTCAACAACATAGCACTCACTTGGCCCCATGTCCCTATCAAGGGATATTGCTTGGTTTCAACACTTTTTTGAAAGCTTGGCTTGCAAGAGTTTCCAACTCTTCATGTCTGATATCAATATGTGGGTTGTTTTCTTGCCATATGGTTCTTTGCTCTTTGAAATATGCCTTGAATGGAGCAAAAATGTTGACATCCAAAGGTTGCAACTTGTGACTGGTATGAGTAGGTAGCGTTAGCAGGTCTATTCCTAATTTTCTTGCTTCTTCTATGGTCTTGAAATCCATGTGGTTGCCATGACTGCCAAAAATGAGAAGGGACCTGTTTGTCGGTGAAACCCCACCGGGGATATTACCTGCAAAATGGTATAACCATTTGAAAAATAGTTCTTTTGTCATCCAAGCATATTCTTGGACTGCCATCAATGCCCCTGTCTCACAATTTATGATATAGTTCTACATGTGCCTCTTTGATTTAAACAAGTAGAACCCAGGAATACTTAACCTAGATGCACCACAAGACAACACTGTGATCCACTCTCCACTTTTTGATACCAAATGTGGTACACATTTTTCACCCAATTTGGCAATAACTCTCATGCCATAGTTCCTACTAGCCTGAATACCAGTCTCATCATAGTTCCAAATTTGGCTTGCTCCATAGTGCTTAAGGTTGATCATATTCTCAAGGTTGTCGTAGAATGCTTGCACGACAAAAGGATGAACCATAATCGCTCTATCACTGTCCACTCCTTCAGCTATTTTGATTGTCAAATCTAGGTGTCTTCTTCGAAATCCTGCCCACCATGACTTCCTGGGGACCCCATTTGTGAATGGATTGGGCTAACTTCCAGTTATTTAGGAAACTATGGCTTGTAGCTGATTTACTTGCAGTTCATGGCCCAATTCTTCTATGTCCTTGCACCATTGGACAACTTCAGTCTCCTCCTCAGATAAAATGGTACGTGGACCTCTCCTCTTGGTGGTGGTAACTCCTAACAACCACACCCTCAAACTATTAGGTGGCATACCCAACTTGATTGTTGCTACCCTGATTAACATGCTGTGTTCTTCGACACTTTTAACTGCTCCTTCCATATCAACATATGTCCATTGCCTAATGGGTACAGGTGAGGGAAGCTGCACAACAGGTTGAACATCTAGCTAAACAGGAGGTTTGACTTCTATTGTGTTGGTGGCTTCATCCGGAGAGTCAGGAACATCTTGTTGGTTGGGAATTGCATGCACTTCCTTAGTAGACTATGTTTCAACAAAGTGCACCCCATGAGTGACTCTAATGGCATGTGGTCCTCTTCCTACAACCCTTTTTGGTCTTCTGGCAGGTGCCATGATTTTCTACTTAACCTGCACGGACAATAAAAATAGCATAACTTGTTAGTGCAACATAAATATGAGTCTAAAAATCCAAAAAATAAACAAGCATGATCACATAAGGCTTTAGGATTGCACCCTTACATTCAGGCTGTGTATGTATATCTACAAACAAATTCATGTAATCTTGGCTTTTACTTGTTTAAATCAAATAGTGCATGGTTTGTGCTTGAAAATCTATATATGTGTATGTATATATGTGCATGTACATAAACAACTATATATGTATGTATGCATATGTGTATTACATATTTATAACTATACATATGCATATGTATATATGTATTTATGTTTGTATATATATACACACACATATATATAACTTTCATTCACAATCTATGTGTTCTAAAATAAAACTGACAATACCTTAAAGAAAATTGTTACAGTGAAACCCTCAATACCATATAGAGAAATGATTGTAAAAAACAACAAAATGCAGAATGATCCTCAATGCCAACTAAAATCCATTGTTGAACATACAAAATGCCAGGGGAAAGGTAAATAGATTAACAGGATATGCATCTAAGTTTTCCAGGATGAAGAAACAAAGGAGCTATTTTGGCCTACAGAGAATGCATAGTGAAGTGTTGTAAAATTCATGGCATTTGCTAAGAAATCACAAGTCATGGTATTTGCCATGGATTTTATAACACTTCTGACTACATGCACTACAGGGAAAGAGTGTTTTGATGTGTCTACATCAACATAGGTCACTGGGAAATTTTTACGTCTACTACATGCCATTGACTTGGATAGTAGCCTAATGCAAGGACATTCATAGAGCAAGGTGTAAGTATTTGATGGTATGGAAGTGTTAGTGTTATATACATTGGAAATATATATAATCTAATAAACATATATTTCTACATTTTGTTTATATATTTAATCTGATATATATATATATAAGATTAAACACACACAAACACACACACACACACACACACACACATATATATATATATATGTATGTATACACACAAATATATATATATACATACACACAGATATATACACACACATATATATATAATATGAAAAAATCCTATACCTCCCAATACCCTATCCTGCTTGATATGATGAAACCCTACATGACATGACTGTATATATATTAAACTGATAATGCCAGTGTGTTTATTAAAGATAACTGAGTTATAGGGATATATGGCAAGAAACTTGGGCATTATTAAATGGCATACATTGATAGAGGCTCATGTTAAGGTCCATGTGATGAAACCCTACACGACTTGATATGATGAAACACTACACGACATGACTATATATATATATACAATCTGATAAGAATATATCATTGTCTGCAAATACAATGATTAAAAATTGCAGACAATGATACATTCTTATCAAATTGTATATATATAGTCATGTCGTGTATATATATATACAATCTGAAAATAATATATTTGTTGTCACCTAGAATTGCACCCTGTGCAGAGTTTACAAAAAACTGAGCATTCTAGAGAAACATGGGATCATCTCAAGGATGTGGGTCACCTATAACTGAAATGAACCTCCGGAGAAGGCCGACTTCCTTTGGGTATCACCTAAACTATTGTTTCTTTGAGAGGAAAGAGGGAATAGATGCATAAAAATGGAAAACTAAACCTATGGTGATACATCGTATTAATGAGAAATCATGAAATGAACACAGTATGGACACACTCTTGAAAGCCTAATTCAATTGATTTACATACCCAGAAAAATCTCTTTTAGATTTAATGCTTTAGTCCTAATAGGTTTGGCCTACACATACACCTTGGGGAGGAAAGATCAATTTCACAACCTTAAGATACAAATGCAGAAACGTGAAAACACAGTTATAGACTTGCATGTGCAAAAGAAAGATATAGAAATGAGAATCAGTACAAGCATGAACATAAACTTCCAAGGTAAACTCTATGTTGTATTCAAGATTCCAGTTGAGTTACATAAAACATACATTGACTGAGAAAGGATTGATTGAAAATCACTAACTCTTCAAAGTGTGCCATCAAAACTATTTACAAAAAGGAAAAAAATGCCTTATATACAGACTGTATGTCGGCCCCTTAGGGCTTACAAAAATATTCCAGTTCAGAAAAAGATCTATCTCAGATCTTTGGTGAATTAATTGCAGAAGCCTGCGTGTCCCTACTGTATGTGTCGGTGAAGAGTTACCCTCGTAGAAGCCTTCCTCAGATATTCTTCAGCTACCGCATTCATTCGATCCATTGTGTCCGGTTGAGCTACTTCGGCTGCACCTTGAATGCTCTGAGCCTGCAACAGATACACGTCGCCCTTCACCCTGTTGATGTTCTTTAAACCGCCATGGTTTACCTTCAAATCTCTCTGATTGGTTGAGTGAAATCCATGCAGCTTCCTCGGGTGGACAAAACTTCCCTTGTTGAACCGCATATCGGTGAGACATTGATCGTGTCTCCCCAATGTGGTTAAATATTTTCACAAGTATCAGCATAGCATGGGGCTATCGCTGAGAGCTCCTAGCGAGCCCAAAGAATCATACCGATTCTACTGGAGCCATCGGCAAGACACCGTTTATCGCTAAGAGATCAGTGGATTGACGAGTCACGTGGAGATCTCTTCTGTTGCTAAGACCACCCATGGTCGGTAAGACATCCTGTCGAAAGCCCCATAGTCATACTGAGTTCTCTTCTGTCATATCGGCATCTGCCTTTGTCACCGAGACACACTCCATCGCCGAGACTCTATATCGAAGTCTCCCTGCTTTGCCGAAAGTTCACTTCGAGTTCGGAAAGCTCCTGCTTGGTCGGCAAGATGTCCTGCCGACCCCATCCTCATTCTGTTCGAGCTCTTCTTTTCCTTTGCTGAGACTCCCACCGGTTGGGAAGAGTTCCAGGCGACTTCAAATGTTATGCCGAAGGCCCCTCGTTTCGGGGAGACCTCTCGTCGTCGCCAAGAAATCTCAGCGAGATCCCTTAGACATACCGAGGGCCCTTTTTCTATGTACCGAGGAGACTTCTTGTCAGCCAAACCTTATGGCGATAGCCTCCATCCTGCCTGGTGATGCGTTTTCTTTCCCTTGGTGTGGGCACAACCTTTTCATCTCGACAAAATATTTCGTCGAGACCCCATGCTTTATCTTGCCGACGAGTCCATTCGTTTTCCATCGCTGTGATGTTCCACTATTGACAAGACATCATATAGAATGCACCTTATTGTTTAGAAAGATCTCAACCACTCCCGGGTCGCTGAGACATAATGTATCTCCCACCAATGAATTTACCTGTCCCAAGTGTGTCACTGTAGCTTTCATCCGTCAGGGAGACCTCACATAGACTGCCCTGCTACACTGAGAAATCTCAATGCATTCTGAGTCGCCGAGACAAGGAAACTGTTACGCCGACAAGGATCCTTCATATTTCCATCGGCGAGACCGAAGGTCA
Source organism: Sequoia sempervirens (assembly GCA_007258455.2). NCBI lineage: Eukaryota > Viridiplantae > Streptophyta > Pinopsida > Cupressales > Cupressaceae > Sequoia > Sequoia sempervirens. The sequence continues at coordinate 402,286,034 of VDFB02075321.1, forward strand.
CTCGCCGAGACCTTACAGCGATCGCCCCAACCTACACCGATGAGCACATCCTTCCGGTCGGTAAGATATTGGCCTGTCGGCCAGACTCATACCGAATGCATCCTGTTATCCCGATATCTGCTCTTGTCGCTGAGACACTCACACTTTGGTAAGACATCCTGCTGAAGGCCTCAACCTATGTCGAGAGCATTCATCCTGTTGTGACTATACTGCTTCGATAAGACTCTTGCCGATAACACCTTGCATGTCGCCGATCGATGAGACAAAAGTGAACTCATGCCGAAAGAAAATCATTTTGCACACTGTCGGTGAGACTAGGAGAACTCACTATGACCATACACCAACGCCGCAACTCATGTCGAAGGGAACCTGTGTTTCTCCGGTCGGCGAGACAAGAAAACCTCGCTAAGACATAACGCCGATATCATCTAGCTTCGCCGATGAACCACCATACACATAATCGGGGAGACATGTTGAGATCAGTAAGACGCAACCTCAACAACTAAGACATATGCCGGTAGAAGCCTCGACAGTCGCCAAAAGAATAGGACCGTCCTGCTGAATGAAGAATGCGGAAGACCTGTGATTGCCGTGACACTCCTGGGGTCTTGGCGACTCTGTCCTTAGAATATTTTCATGCCGAACTAGAGGGAGGCAGGCTTCCTCACTGAGTTCCCCGTGACCTGGCATCAGATTCATGACCTTTTCCCTAGGCCGAATACTTCATTTGGCCTTCTGGAACAAATAACACGATTTGCTTTACCTGATTGAGCCAGAGGGTGAAAATTTAGGCAACAATATCATTGTCTGCGAAGCTTCATGTGATGAAACCCTACACGGTATGACTGCATATATATATATTTCTGCAAATTGTAATCCAAAAACCGCTCAATAAATTGGGACAAAAACTATATATCCATTAAATTTCATGATTATTAATGAGGGGTTCAGAATATAGCTGTGATATGATTAAAAAATGGGTAATGCTATTGTTATTAAATTTGATGTATGCTTTACTAAGGATAATGCTACTGTTATTATCTTTGATTTATGATGAATGTAGGTGATAAAAATGTAACTATGATATGATTAAATAATGGATAATGCAAGTTGAACAACTGATTAAAAAAATAATAATTTGTATGCCAGAAAATAATGTAAACACTGAGTACATAAATAGAAAATAGTATATTGAATAATGAAACAAACAACATAAATGTAAAACAATATGCTTGAAAATAATGTAAACACTGAGTACATAAATATAAAAGAGTATATTGAATAATGAAACAAACAACATAAATGTAAATCTAGTATACTGATAACAAAAAAAATGAATTTCGTTATTTTGGGTGTACCGACTGAATAAGATCCCTTTTAAGAGGAATGTGCAGAAGTTGCCTTAGTAAGCTCTAAATTTTGCAGAGGATATTCAGTGAAAGCAGAGGAGAATTCATAATGAAAATGACACTTGAAATTCCCTCTTATAAAATCATTTGAATGTGTCAATTGAATGCATTGAATTGTGGCGGTTGATTTTCAAATTTGAATTTTCATGGGAAACAATCTGTCATTTCATTTTGTAGTGGCCATTTATGCCTGAGTTTTGTCATGATTTTTAGGAAATCAATTTTATATTTTGTTTAATTGAAAAAATAGGCGGCTTGCATAAATTCAGTCATATATATGAATTATAATATGTTTTTTGGTTTATTAGGAAGCCTTACACCATTAACTGTGTGTGCAGGTACCATAAGTTGATGGAGTTAATGCATGAAGATGTGATAGGAAGTGTGGGTGAATGTGGAATTGATATCTCATAAAGCTGATCAGTGTTTTATATGATGTCACAATGTGCACCATTAATTGTTCATAATGTTTTATATTATGTGACATTGTGCACCATTAATTGTTCATAATGTTTTATATTATGTGACATTGTGCACCATTAATTGTTCATATATACATGTGAATACAATGTAGTTGAAGCTTTGAGCCACTTGCATAGAGTGGTAATTGTAAACTATAATGTACTTTAATTAATGCAAAAATGACTTTATTTTGTGCAACTTGTCTTGTGTTCAAAACATATATGTACCAATAGATGTTTAAATTTGTTTTTTTTTGGTTAGCTACACAATTAGTAGTGAACATATATTGGTGTAATTTGTAAATTGTTATTGGCATAAATCCAACAATGTAATGACTAAAATATAAACGGTTATTGGGGGGTCAGGTAAGCATGGAGTAAACAACAATTGGATCATGGGCAGAAATTGGCACATTTCCCCTAATTCAATCTTGATACATATGAGAATGACACTAAAATTTAAATTTCAACATTCTTACCCTCTTCTCTTGGTTTTTATGAGCCAACTTAACCCACATTTGTGCAATATGTTGTTATGTCATTGTGTTTGAAGGCATTCAATGTCCACTTAATTTCATATGGAAGAACAATTAGGACACTCTTGGATTTCCAAAAGGAAATAAATAATCATGTTTTACATGACCATCATCTAGCTATATATATGCATATGTCATCTTTAAAATTGCTTGTTGACACCTAACGTTGGCCATTACATTTGGTCAATTTATCCATAATTCGTATATTTTGGTCTCATATATAAATTAAATAATGTCATATTATTTAATTAATATTTTTTATTTATTCTTATTTCATCTAATTCCCACCACTTATATTAATTAAATATTTTCCTAAGTCTTAGCCTAAGTTAAATAATTAATCTTAATTATTTATCTAACTTTACATCCCAATCCAGTTCCTTCAAATGAATTAGATAAATAAATTTTTATTTAATTCATTTTCTCTCTCCAAATGTCTCATCCTCCAACTTTTCCCACTTGCACCCTAATATTAATCCTAATCCCCACCCAATCTACCCTTAATCATATGCACATTCTTTAATCCATGATTATGGGAGAGGTCAACTCTTTCCTTAAATTCACCACCCACCTAACACCTCTTCTCCATAAATATTTCCCCTTTTGGAAGGGACCCCATATGGGAAATATGGGTTTCCCTTCCAAAGTAATCTTAAGTACACCAAAGGATTTTTAAATTCATTTATTCTCTCTCATCCCCATACCTTGGAGTGTGAGGAAAAACTTTACCTTTATGGCAAGATCTCCTTTCCACACTCCAAGGGTACCATCTCCCTCTCATTCATTCTCCACTTGACACTTGGCATCATCTCATGCCTTGAGATGTATCACTCATTTTTAACCATTGATCTCTATCTTTTAATTTTATCCCTCCATTTGTTTCATCCCCAACACAAAACCAAACACAACCATTTTCACAACAATACATCTATTGATCACTTGAGCATCATTACGCTATCAAAACCATTACATGAGCACACATTGCAATATATCAAATCAATCATCATGGACACATCATCACAAGAGGAAGTTTAATATATTTGTCATTGGTCAAATTTTACGTTACTTTAACTTCTTTCGCCTAATCTTGAGTGTTTTTCTTATTATTTGTGTTGTTTGGTTTTAGATAGTTAAATCATTCACTTTTGCATAAGTTCATGCACACATTTTTGGCACACCTAGTAGGACCCATGTCACGAGTCTACTAATTGAAATTTGTTTTTTTTTTTGTAGTTTTCACGTATGTAGGCTCAAAAAGGTGAATACATTGTTGTTTAGATGAATGCATTTTGAAAAAAGGCGAATGCGACTACAAAAATGAAAATCCATTATATAGAGAATCCTTTTTCATAGAAAGGCGAATGTGGAGCACTTAAGCGAATGCACTTTCCAAAAAGGAAAATTTGACCTCGCACAAGAAAATGTGTTGAAGGAAACTTTGGAGACATGTTAAGGAAAATGCAAAAATTCTAAGGTGAATCCACGTCTCTTGAAGCAAATATGTTTGATTAGGGAAAAGGTGAATGCATGGTTTCTGAGGCGGCTCTGCTTTGTTCTTAGGGAATGTGCGAAGTATAAAACTAGTTTTAATCCTAGACCATTTACTCAATTATTTCACATTTTAGTACTAACCTGTTAACTTGGCTTACTTGTGATCACACTAACAATCTCTTTGTATCCCTCGTTAGTTGAAGATTTTTGGATTGAAAACCCCTAATGTTGTTTCCTGCAGGCTCACAACCAAAGATACTTTTCTCTACTAATCTAGGAAGACTTCAATTTTTAAAGGGTCAATGAAATTTGTTTGTTGTGCCTAGGGTCCTATGTTGACACATGCTCTCCCCTTGCACTGTTTGGTGGGCTTGGGGATCAAAAATCATAAATCAACCTAAGTTTTGTGTATATCCTAGGAGTTCTAGCTACACGAATGCTCTCTCCTTACACTTCGTGCGATCCTAGAGATCAAAGACATCTAGAATATCCTTCCCTTCAGGAGGTTGCTTTGAGATTTCATCACCCCAAGGGATGACCTCAATCACATGAATCAATAGGGTATGTAAAGGGAGGATAATGAAGATTGAACCTCAATCTAGTCACGTCGTGTTTAGTGAAGCTATGATGTTTGGGTGATACCAAACTAGGAGCACAAGGTTGGTCTGAGCAACCTAATAGACATTCTCAAACCACACTTGTGATGAGATATTGTTCATGGATGTGCCTCATGTACCCTCTTGGTATTTAGAGGATGCATTAGATCACCTTCTATCAGCCTAGCTTAAGACCATTCAATTTTCAATCAATGTGGTGCAAGGGATGCATATCATACCTTGAAGTTACTCATGATGTACCTTTGTGTACCGAGATTGAGCTTATTGAGGCATTAGCCATTTGGTTGCCATTGGTAAGAGGCCCTTCACCCTTGTGGGTGGTCCTTCAACATAGGATCTCAATTATAGCTAGGAGGACATAAATGATTGCCCATCCACCTATCATACCATCAAATTAACTACATCCTTGAACTCTAGAGTCATACCATCAAGCATAATTGTCATCTAACCAACCTTTTCACATAGTCATCTTCATGCTAGTCACCCATTCACAAGCCAAAAAACACATGGAGCAACAAGAACCTTGGACTATAGAACTTCAAAGGTATAATTTCCCTTTTCAATCGATGCAAGATGAACCCTCAATTCCTCCTAATAGACTTGACCAATATAGCGGGGATGAGATGGTGATGCAACTGAAATATTCACCTAGGCTTCATGATTTCTTGAATAATCCATAAAATGTAGAAATGATTGACCATCTTATAGAGGCTAAGAAAGGCACCATATTAGAAAATTTACTCATGCATGGTGTTAAGCTCTGTCCCAATTTTGATACATCCCAATTGCAATACCCACCAAGATAAAAAACCCTTAAGATGTCATTTGAGAACCCCCAGGGTAACCTTTTTGAAATAAGGAATGATGTAGTGATGCAAGTACCATCACCTCCCATTCATATCCCCATGTTTCCATTTGGATCCATCCCTAATCCAAATCTTACCACCGTCCCCACTTCACAGCTCCAAGTCTCTATGCCAAAAATGTTCAACCTTCTATACCCAAGCTGTGATTCATACCATCCCACAAATTAGGACCTTCATCCTTGGTTCCTTCATCCATTCCTCATTTGTCACTCTTGCATCCACTTCTTTTCACAACCCCTTTCATATCTTCTCAACCTGGATCATCTCAAAACATCTTTGTTACATCTCATACCTCACAATCACACTCCATCCCCATTCATAACCCATCTACATCCCACAATCTTTGGTATCGTAGGTGCCTCAACCTACACACACCCCATAATATTTTTCTTCAATTCATATCGCTCAATCCACATATATCCCACAAGGGTTCACATCCTATACCTCACAACCCCCTCACATACGAACCATGACTCACTTGTACCTTACCACCCAACCCTAATATTCTTCATAGCTGGGTTCCCACACTTATATCCCTCAATCCAAACCTCTATATATATGAATCCATAACCAAAATTTTCATATATAACCCCACCATCTAGCCAACCGTATGGTAAGAAACCCTCTAATTTCTCATACCTTAATTTGCCTACTCACTCATATCTTAATCCACCATCGCACAATCAATACATCATTCCTCCAAGATCAAGTCAGGTAGCTCCACCCTAACCTTCAATTCTCAATTAAGAATGGTAATACATGACACTTAAGAATTTGAAAAAGAGCACCATAAAGAAACAATTTAAGTTCAATGAATTGTGCCCCTATCCATTTGACAAATCCATCACCATGGTACCTTTCCCTAAATACTTCAAATTTACTAAGTTTGATAAATACAAAGGAAAGGGTTACCCTTGTGACCATGTGAAGGATTTTTTCATTTCATGTTAGGAGGTTTCTTATAGTGACAATTATCTCTTACAATTTTTCCTTTGTACCTTGAGTTGACAAGCTTTGAATTGGTTTATGCACCTCCCCCACAAATCAATTTCCACCTTCATAGAACTCTCTGAGAAATTTGTTTCACATTTCTCTTATAATGTAGAACATGAGGTCACCATGTTGGACCTTTGTAATTTAAAACAACAAAATGGAGAAAGAATGGAGAAAACTTTGTTGGATACTTACAAAGGTGGAGGGATCTTGCTAGTCATCTTCCATGGACAATACTTGAGAAATAATTGGTTAACATATTCATCCAAAATTAAACTAGGAGATGTCATTTCATTTTCATATTCATTGTGCATATTCCTTTGATGAGATCATTGAAAAGGGGGTTATTATTGAAAAATCTCTCATTGCCAAAGGATTATTCGAGATTTATACTTGGAAAAAACTATGATAAGCCAACCAATGACAAATAGAGATATTGGAAAAAAAAATAAAAAATTGTTAGTTATGAAGTCATTGATGCCAAACACATACAAACCACTACGGTAAACAAAATCAAACTAAAAAATATATGAAGCTTAAGAACTATGTCCAAGACCTCATTGATAAAGGTGATGTAGTTGTGGAAGGGATTTAATATTCCTCATCAAATGCTCAACTTAAAATATACCAAAATGTGTTTCCCAAACATTCCCAAGGCCTTGGTGCCTCTCCCTATGATCCTAGATCTAGTAATAACCAAGGCACCAATCAAAATAATCAGACCAATAATGTGAACTATAATAGAGTACCCTTCAATTATGATAATGTTGCCAAGTACATTACACAAGTGCCTTCCCAAGATGCCATGATCAAGATTAAAGCCAAAGAATCCCAATGTGTTGTCACCACTAGATGTGGTAGAATCACTATTCAAGGCCCATCAAATCTATCCACCCAAAGCTCTCACCTCCTAGACCATCTTGGAAAGACCCTCACTTAGATATCCATTTTGGATCTTCTCAAATCATCTGCCATCCACAAGGAAATATTGGATAAGGCTTTACAAGAATCTCAAGTTCCTATTGATATAGACCCTACATAATTCTAAGAATTAGTAGGCCACCTTTCATCCACCTACCAACCTACATTCAACTAGAATGAGATGCCACCCCTTGACCCATCCCATAATTTTGCATTACATATTGAAGTACTCATTGCCAAACATAAGGTAAAATGGGTCTTGTTGGATAATGGTTCTACCTTAAATTTGTGTACATTGAAGTTCATTAAACAAGTGGGATATACTTTTGCTAATTTATAGCCTCAAACCATCACAATTAATGCCTATGACAATGCTAGATGAGACTCTAAAGGTACGTATATGTCTTCCCATCCAAGTGGACCCCACACTTTAGTATACCACTTTTCATGTTATTGATCTTGATCTTTCATGCAACCTTCTCCTTGGTCGCCCATGGATTAATACCATGCAAAACGTACCCTCCACCTATCATCAATGCTTGAAATTTACACACAATGGTGTAGAGGTCACAATCTATACTAATCCACATCCGTTTGAGTATTGTCATACATTGGAAATGTCATTTTTTCATTCCCACCGTTGCCTTGGGATTGAGGTTGAAACTTCCAACACAACCTCATCATTGTCCTACATCAATCCCAAGGTGTTATCCTCCACATCACACTCATCCACTACCCTTGAATCCACATTTTTAAAGATCAAGATCAATGATAAAGGTTGCGGTGAATATGAACTACACAATACACTCAGTGTAGGATCTATGCCTCTTTCCCCACACACTTATGGTAAACTACCTAAGCAACAATCTCAACACAAACTTGTAGTCAAAAGTTACAGCTCCATTGTCTTCCAAGAACCTAATACATTAGATCAACAACAAATTAAAGAAGATATCAATCAATGGGACAATCGATAGGAATCTACTACCAATGATACTCTCCATGAATATTTCCAAGAGACATATGATTCCTCATTAGATGGCTCAAAATTTATGCATTACCAAGGAAAAGGTTTAGGCCTTTGTGAACAAGGAATACTACACCCTATGGATGCCCCAGCTAATCAGAATAATCAAGGACTTGGATATAGTTCCATGCAAGATAAGCCCCCTTTATCATTGGAGACTTCCTATAACATTGAGATAATTTTTGGTGTTTTGGACAATACCCCAAACTAGGTCATCATAGGTTCATATGATAATTTAGACGTATCCCCACTATTTACCAATAATACCATCCTTAACATAGATCTCCCTTTTTGTTTCCTTGAATTGATTTCCTGGAACCAACAAGGCTCTACTCCTCTCGATGTATTTCAAAATGATAAAGTTATCCTAGAATTCATGGGACTTTGAGACAAAATCCCTCACGAACATCATAAAATAGGCTTTGATACAAGCTAGATCTGGATGCCTACTTTGGGGATGATGAATTTCTTAGCCGCAAAAGTGAAAATAAAAGTAAAAATAAAAAGTCCCCTAGTGAAAACCTCTTCAAGGTACCTTTGGACTCATCAAAAGTAAAAAGAAAGGGGGTATCTTCTAGAGAAAACCTCTTTGAGGCACCATAAGATGAGGATATTCATCTCCCCCTCATGAGCATGCAAAGGCCTAAACCTTCCACTATTTTGATAGAGGAGACCGAAGAAATTGACTTGGGAACAAAGGCATAGCTAAAAATTACCTATATATCATCCTCTCTTTTGCATGAGGAACATCATAATATTTTAGTGATCCTACAAAAATCACACATCAATTTTTCTTTGACCTATGCTAATTGTTGGTTGTCACTAGTATTGATGTCCTTGCTACAGTTGACATTGATGTATGGATAGGTTGTTGAAGTTCATGGTTGGATGTCATGCCTTATCTAAGAAGAGTTTTTGAAGTTCATGACTGGTTGTCATGCCTTAATCCTATGTTTGTTGAAGTTTATGGCTAGATGTCATGGAGTATGATCTCTATCAACATAGTTAGTTTCATAGTGATATATTAAGATGAGGATTAGAATTAGTAAGAAGTATTGATAATAGTGGAGAGATGTTGTTGAAGGTCTACAATATGTATTATACTCTCTCTTGATGTTCTTGATGAAGCGTGTGTTACTGAAAGAAAGATCTAGTCTCCACAAGGTGCTTAAGTTTTTTTGATTTAGGAAGTTGCATTGAAGTTTGTTTGGGAGAATGTTTTGCATTCCTCCACTAATGAAGATTAGGTCTTGTGTTTTTGGATTCAATTTTTTTGCTTTGTGGACATTGCACTCCTATCTTTTTAGGTCACCTGTGTTGTCGAGGAGAGTTATGTGAATTGTAGAAGGTCGGCAGTGTTGTTGGTTGTCCAGATTGGTCTGGGAAACACTTCGCATTTATCTGCATTGATGTCTCTACTCCCGCACCTTGGTGAATTTACTCTCAATGTCTGTGCTATGTCTTAGTTCCAATTTAATGTGATGAAGTGGTCCACAAGCTAATATGTTAATGTTATATCTTCTAGTTATGAGTTAATATGTTAATGTTATATCTTCTAGTTATGAGTTATGTGCAAGCTCCTAGATGGAGTATTCTATTCTTGTTTGGTTTGTGGTGGTTTCTAGTGGCATGAAAGTATGAAAAAAGGGTATAGAAGTGTTATTGGATGTTCATGGAACATCCCATGTGATTTGCATGATGTTGATTGTACGCTTTAGTGCTGCATTGTGTCTTGAGTTGGCTTTCTAGGTTATTTATATGTATCTAGCTGATAGGGCTTGTTCTTTTTATTGCACCATGTGATTGGGGGTTTGCACCAATAATTGAAGATTTGTTAAGTTAGATTTGGGTCCTATCTTGGTTAGAACTGCCTTGAGAAAATTTAATTAGAAGTATGATTTTAAGCCAACTAGTTATGCACTTCAAAGTTTCATCTACATGTTTCCTTAATGCTGACTTAGGTTGATGTGTGCCAATGTGTGAATTGTTTTGGATCACATTGGAAGATGTAACAAGATTGTTTTGGTCCTCTCTATCTTTGAGATAGGACTGCATTATGTTTTTAGTGGTTGACTTGTTAAATTCATTGATTATCTTCTTCCTGGCTAACCTAATTGAAGTTTTGAAGAGTTACGGTGGATATAAATGTAAGATCATTTCAGATGCAACAAGATGGAGAAGTGTACAAGTGAAAAAAATTAAACGTGTGGAATGTATTAAATATCCAACAAAATTAGTGTTTCATTGTGAAGAGGAAAGATAGAATCAGATGTGCTATAACATCTCAGTCAATAGACTGTTATGTTGACAAGCATTGTAATCTTTATCTAAATTTTTGTATCCTACTTTGAGATAGTGAATCTCATCAGGTCCTCTATATCTTGCTCTTGAAGTTATGTTGGCTTCAATTCTGCAAGTCCTGTGTATCTTTCTCTAAGGTAGTGAGCCTTCTTGCAATTCTTTTTGGTAGTGAGCCTTTTATATTGTGAGTTAACTCTCACCATGGTTTTTCCCTCATTGGGTTTTCCACGTAAGTTTAGTGTTCTCCTTGGGCATGTGTGTGTTATATGTTTCTTTATCACTACTACCGATATGATTAGAAGTAGAACTACTATATCTTTCATTACTGAGTATATTTGATTATATTGTGGGTTTAAACTACTAGATATCTGATTAAGGGTTTTAGTTGTGATAAGAGGATTGTATTGTGCTGAAAGTTTCAAGGTCCAAAAGGGATTAAGTTTTTATGTAGACTAATTCACCCCCTCTCAATCTATGGGTGTGTTCAACAGATGCTACTTAGTAAATTCAACATTGAATATGTAGATCACAAAGCTATCAAAGGGTAGGTTATCGCAGATTAATTAGTAGAAGCTCCTATGGTTTCCACCCATCCTCTAATTGTATATTTTCCATATGAGTCCATATTTTCCATTGATGAACCACCACTATGGAAGCTTTATTTTGATGGCTCATACACTCAATATGGTTCAGGAGTTGGTATTCTTTTCATCACCCTAAGAGGATGTTATCCCTAAAGCTTTTAGGTTGGCTTTCCCATGCACAAACAACATAGCAGAATATGAAGCCTTAATCATTGGGTTGAAGATGGTTGTGCGTGTTGTTTGTGGCCTTTTGTGTTTTGAAATGAGTTGAGACACATATTACATCTCACTTTTAAGGTGACCAAGGCAATTTATGGAGTTTTTTATGTTTAATTTTTTTTTTTTTAATTTTTTACTTTTTTAAGTGGTAGAGGCCATGGGTCTTCCTAGGTTCATCCGGGAATGACCTGAGCGCCACAGGTTCCTTGTGGGTCCTTCTCACAAGGAATTTGAGGTACTCGGGTGGAACCTTGGGCATACCCAAGGTCAGATCTACATTGAACCCGCACCCAGACCGAACCCACCTAGGTACAAGGGGTAAACCAAGGCACCCGATAACTTAGGAAGAACCCTTCCTATTTGGTTAGTGGACTAACATATTACTATATTAGGCTATTAATATACCATATATTTATTAGGCAATTAGTATTGCTCCCACATCTATGACTGCTCCATTTTCTATGAAAGGAACAATGCAATTCCATATTGAATAGAAAATAATTGTTGAAGACAAAGGTTAACAATGCCCTATAGAACATGAGTGAAACAATGAGGAAGTTAATGCAATCGAGAACCTTTGAAGAAAAATTATAGAAGTTGAGGTAGTCATAGGGCATAAAATATACTAGATTGTGAAAAGATATAATGCCAATTGCTGACAAAAAATCCAATGCAAATAAGGAATATAGGTGCTAGTAAGGAATATAGGTTAATGCTTGGTAATTGTGTTAAAGGCTCCAAAATACTTAGTACAAGAAGCTCCAAAGAATGGAACGCATGCATGAAGCCAAGTATGATTATAATATATATAATTGGATCTTGATATGGTTGAAAGAGGTTTTAGATAGTGTTTGAATTTAGAGTACATATTGAATCATTAAATGAATTGAAGAAGGTTGTGCCATTTAGGCTATTTTGTTTATGTAGATTTCTAGATATGAATGTGAATTTAGTATTATTTATTTTTTCAAAGTTTTTTGAATTGAATGAAAGGTTTAGTTAAAGAAAAAAGGAGAAGGAAGAGACAAAAAGAATAATTTTTTCCTTAAAACATCTGGTAACACATCCTTACTTATGCTTTCCAAAACTTTCCCCTATGTAGAATACAATAATTAGTGGCTAGTCACCAATTAAAAATGGGATTTTGGCTTTCATATACACTGAATCTATATATAGGAACACTAATGTGTTAGTCATATACATGTTTATATATTCCTATGCCTAGGTCAAGGCCTTGGCTTGATACCATATTTGCTTCAATTCTATCATGGAAGACATAAAATAATCCTTAAAACATAGCCTACTAAAACAACTTTGCCTAAACTAAAAAAATGTTCCAACATATTTTTAAGATGTGAAGAACAACTATTGAACCACTATTGAAAATTGAGTTGAACTATGAAATCCTCTAAGCAATCTATGTATAGACTAAATTGGCTATCAAGAGACAAACCAACTTGAAATAACTTCTAAACGTAGGTAGAGCCAAACCACGAGAAAACTAATCTAAATAAAATTCCTTAACTTTTGGCCTGATGTGTGACATTGAACTTGTAGAGTGCATATATTGTACTTGCACTTAGGAACTTAGTTTATAGATGGATATTAGATATTCAAGACCAACTAGCTATATCAAAAAGATTGTGCAAAGAAACTTATATTAATCAAGCATATTTATCAAGAAACAAGTGCATATTACTTTTAAGCAAAACTAGTTGTACTAATTTTAAGTTATATACATTACATGAGACTATTGCAAAGCTTCTATATATTTCCATCTTTGTGAGTGTGTGTAAAATTGGTGATTAATTTTTTTCTTTTCAGTTACTTTTGTAGTTTGTTATATGTAGGCATTCTGGATTTATGTAAGCAATGTTCAATCATATTAAAGTTTCAGTATTCTCTCCACAACCCATCATCAGAGTTTTAAGTAGAAGCTCGTGCTTCAAAATACAACAACAAAAGAGATATAAAATAAATAAATTATTACATTCTTAAGTTCTTTTGATCTAACAATTAGATAGCACCACTTGCATTAAGCAACCAAAAGATGGTTTTATAACTATGTTTCACTAAGTTTTTGGGATGGTGACGACAGGTAAAGGGGGATGTGTTTTTAGGATAGGGATGGTAGGGGACTGAGGGATTCTTTTTAGGGGATGAAAAGGGATGGAAATTAAAAATATAGTTTTTTTTTTAAAATATAGAAAATTTCAAATGTTCACATTAACCATATTAAGAAACATTGGAGCTTAATTAAGAATTCACTAGTTGACATACAAGTTAACAACATTTCAATGTCTAATCATTTGAGTTTTCATTATCAATATACACATACAACAAAATGTAAAGGCCAAAAGGCTACAACTACAAAATGACAAAATGTAGACAACTAGATCTAGCTATGCCTCTACCTCATCTTCACCTAAATCAAAATTAGAGTTTGAATCTAAGCCACTACTAATATGAATGAATACCTCATCTAATGGAATCCCAAATAATCTCTCATGTGCCTCCTCCTCATCAATTTATGTGGCATATTTGGGATATACATTCCATCATGTAGCTAAAGTTTGTTGATCTTGAAGTTGCAAGGCACTATGCATGACCACCAACTTCTCTACTCATTGAGACAAAATTATATTCCTCTTGACATACTGAATGAAGTTGTATATGAACCAATATTCCTTTGCAACAGAGTAACTTACAACTTGTGAAAGAAGATGAATGCTAAGAATCCTCAACTTTGATACATCCTTGCCATGTCATGTCCGCCATCCAATAGGGTTTGTTTGAGCTAATATAGTCATATTTGTCCTCACTTTTAGTTTGCTAAATGTCAGACCTCATGATTGACAAAGGATAGTCATTGCATTAAAAGTAAAGTTGTGTCTTCATTGCAATACATCTTTTGAAGGGCCTTCATGATCCTTTATTTAACCTCTTCATTGCTACCAAGAGACACTCTTCCAAGCTTTAGTGTATACAATTTTGGTTTTAGAGAATAGATTTCCATATGAAGTGAGTTGTTCATAGTGTTCCTATGTTGGGTTAAAATAGGCTTGATATGCTCTTCATATGATCTCAAATTAATATCCCTACTATGAATTTCTTTCATTTGTTCAAGCATGTTGTCATATGTTTCATAAATCTCTCCAAGCCTGTAAGTAGAGTTTGTATTGGCATATATAATGACCCACATAATAGGTGAGATGAAGGAGCAAACACATTTACAATTTTTTTTTTTAAAATTTATAAGACTATTTGCATCATGCTAGTGAACTTACACACATGTTGAATTGGTGACCACTTGTATACTATTTGAAGCACCAACCTCCTCTATGTCATCCTTCAAAATCTAAATTTGGAAGTGTGCATCAAGTTTCAGTTTTGATCCAAAAGGATTGAATCACTATATCACATCATAGTAATTAGGTGTTGCTCGTTAACTCTTGTATTTATGTTAACAATTTCATCATTGTATTCAACACCCATGTGACAAATCACAAGTCCTAACTTGATTTTAGTGGTTGTGAATAGTTGATAAGTGGATATGAAATGGTTTAGTTTAATTGACACTTCATCTCCATTCTTTTTATATTAATGTACAATGCTATTCTTTGTAGTTAGATAATATAAGCTAGACAAGCAAGACATAGGCATCACACATCTAATCTCACATATATTGTACAAAATGTAGCATAATACAACATTATTACAATTCTACACATGTTATCAATTGTCTTATATACTTTCCTTGTTCATTTGCACTTTGGATATCTTGAACCTCTATCATTCATAATTTGCTTTTACAAATAACCCCATTAAATCCATTTCAGTGAGGTTGTCCATTAGGGATTCTCTTAGTCTCCATATTAGTGGTATTAGAGCATACACACTTTATATAATTTCTAATAGGTATCACAATGCATTTGAACTTTGTCTTTGTTTTTATACCCACTTGTACAAGGTCTAAATACATGAATTTAGGGTATGGGACTCATGACTCTTTTGTATAACTTCATACACATTCTCAATTGAGAGACAAATCGTTAGTGAAACCAACTTTAGAAATGTTAAAAAAATTGATAGAGGATGCATCACAAAGACAAGAAGAATTGGAAGAATACCATGCTTGCGAAAAAGTGGATATTGTTGACCAGTTCTTGCTACCTTTCAAGTAAGTTCATATCCTTTCTAAATAATATCAATGGCTTGGTGATCAGATGCCATACAAAGTACAAGTCAATCTAGACATCCCTATGTTTGAAGGACAAATAGATGTAGGTGCCCTAGATACTTGGCATAAGTAGACTGGTTCATACTATGTGGTTAATCATTTATCTAATCAAGAAAAGATTACATTCCCCATTTTGATAGTTTTAATTAATATAAAAAATGTGGAATAACTACTACAAGATACATAAAAATCATTTAGATACATTTGCAGAAACATAGAATGGTTTTGTAACAACACTTAAAGAAACCTATTACTTTATTGGATACTATGATGACTAGTTTAGATAGGGGAAATTCGGGGAATAAGCATGAATCAATGATAACAACCACAAAACTATCTACTTCAAGCTATGCAAACCCTAATCTTACAATGAAGCACAAATGAACATAGAAATCACAATAATAAAACAATAATACTCAATCCCTATGCCATAGTTGATTCATTTCCATTGCTCTTCTCCACTTTGCAATATTTGTTCTTAGATAGTATGCAATGTATTTGTAATAAGCTTGATGTTGATGATTGATAGCTCTAGATCTTAAGATAGCAAAACTTCAAAGATTGTGGTTTTTCAAGATGAATGATATGAGAAATAAAACATTGAAGATCGTGGTTGTAGGGTTGAAATGAAGGTGATGGCTTGCTTTTATAGAAATCCCAATTTAAATGAAGGGCTAGGATTGAAAGATGAGGCATCATGATCAATGGATGAAGTTAATTTAGACAAAGATAGGGAAGGATGGAACAAAACTCAAGAAGTTAGTTGAGATTTAGGGCTTGGCTAAGAAGAAATTCAAATTAAATAATAACAATTATTTAATTTAAAGGAGGGAAAATGAATAATTAAAGATAATTATTTAATTATAGAAGGATGGAGTGTTAAAATATTAAATAATTATAAATAATTATTTAATAAAAGATGGACGGAAATGATAAATAATCAAATAATTATAAATAATTATTTAATTATAGAAGAGGGAAAATGATTAAATAATTAAATAAATAAGAATTTATTTAATTAGGGAGGGAAAGGCTAATGAATAATTAAATAATAAAAATTATTATTTAATTATAGAGGAAAATGAAAATAAATAATTAATTTAATTATAGATAGAAAAAGATACATTAGTGACATAATTTAAATAAAATTGATATTTATTTAAATTAATCAAGAGAGGATAAGGTAAAATTTAAATTGATCAAATAATTAAGAATTATTTAATTAATAGAGGAATATGACTTTAGGAAATAATTAAATAGTTAAATTATTTAATTATGCAGGAAAGAAAGCGAATTAGTGATAAAATGTTGCTTGCAAGATTGGGACATTTTTTAGTGTCTACAACTAGTACATCAAATTCTCCCAATTATGCTAAGGCTAAGATCAATTGTGTAGGAATATACATATACCTTTTATACTTTAGTGTCCAAATTGGATGTTTAGGATTAAGAACATAACCTTGTTTTGAAGATAATAAGTAAGGCTTGAAATTGCACATCCAATTACATATGGATTTCCTATAGACCCCTTCAACCAAAGAAGCTTACAAATTTGAAGCAAAGGCTAAGGTCAAGACAAAGACAAAAGAATTTAAGTCCTAGACCAAACCACATTCTAAGCCTTCCAAGTTGAATTTCAAATCATGAGATGGCTCTTAATGCCATCCCCAAAAGAAGCAATAGTTAAATTATTAGAACAAGTAGTCCAAGACTAGAAAGTAATGTTCAATTCATAACTCCAACAATCATTCAAATGAAGAATGACATGCTCAGAAGGCTACTTGCATAGATTGAAGCAACAAGTACAAGCACTGCGACACTAGAGAAAGGTAAGTAGATCATGAAATTTGAGTCTAGTGTTATGTTGGTACCACAAGAATCTTTGCTTCCTTTATGGAGAAAAAGGATGTAAGATTATTCAATTCTCAAATGTGGATTGATAGTCAACCGGTACACTTCATCGTCGAGAATGGAAGTTAGAAAAACATGACATCTCTTGAAGCAGTTTGAAGATTGAACTTGCCATTTATGCCTCATCCATAAGAATACTCCATTGGATGGTTCAATGTAGGATTTGAGAAACACATCAGTCAGGATGAAAGTTTCATTTTTTTAGGAGATGGCCTTAGAGACGTTTCGTACCCATCCATGCATCCCGAGTGTGTGGAGGGGACAAGTCCCAAGGAACATAATTTTGTACAGATTTATCAGAGGCAAGCTCCAAACAAACTTAAATAGAGGTTCAATAACTATATGGCTCTGGAAAAAATGTTTCTAAACAATCTAACTAGCATAACCTAACACTAAATTATAGTCAAAGAGTGGTACTAACCTTGAGTTTGTCTTTCCATTGTTGAAGTAATTTAGCAGCCCCAAGAAGCATAGTGACATCATGTGCATCATGCCCACATGCGTACATTATTCCTGCAATTTTTCTCTTGTGTTCCCACTCCACTAGCACCTTTATTAGCATCAAGAAGAAGGCATTAGAAATGATCTAGACCTTACAAAACACAATCTTAATTGGCCCTATTTCGAGAATATGCAAGCATATGTTTTTATGTATACTTGCAAAGGTAGGCATCTATATTAGCCCTGAGAGCAACAATAGGAAGTAATCCAGAGCCTATGTGGGTCACTACACCAGCCTTTACATAAGGCCATTCATACAATACCCCAATCTTATTGAGCTCTCTTGTGATAAGAGCACTTGTGTTGTATTCCTGAAAAAGGAGTTCTGGGTACTCATGAATACTTCTTATGGATTTTAACAATTCAATATCACTCTTGGCAACATCCACGAGCTCACTAGCATAAATTTTCATTGTTTCAAGATTATTGGCTTGCAATCCCAATGCAAAAATAAGTAACAATGCTAGAGAGACAGTAATCATACTGATCAAAGAGAAGATAGAAGCAACCATAATTGCTTGAGCACTTTAGTTTTAATGAATTAATACTTGCAGAGAATACACACATGATTAGATAATTATGGAAAATTCATAGAATTTCATGATTAATAAACTGTGCTTTGAAAAACTTTATAACCACTTCCACTACCATATAATGAAAAAAATAACTCTAAGAGGGTTTAATGTCTTATAAAATATCTTTTAAACTCATGAAAATTAACAAGTGCCACGCAGTGGCGAGGACCTACCTCGATAACTAATGATTTAGCAATAGAAAAGTGTTAGTATTGAGTATTGGGATAGTTAAATGGTTGATAATGCTTGATATTTTATATTTTGAACCTAAGATTAATATTATATAATATAATGTAATTTGCATTATTATAAAATATTGTTCTTAGTATAGTATATTAATTGACTAGAGTTGTTAAAATATTCTAGTTCCTTGGTCCGACTTCATCTTCCAATGAAGGTCAATGGTTTGCTTTATAGTAGTTTGAAGGGTATTCCTAGGATTCCTTGCAAAAAACCCTAAGCATAGACAACATGTGTGCACTTTTATTGTAATTTGATGTTGACTTCCTATGGCTCATTGCCGGTTGCTTAAGTAACAACCTTTAAGCCTCTTATTTGTTCATTTACTGGCCCCTTATTATTAGAATACAGGGCATCCTTGTTGCTTTAATTCTTTAATTACACTTTCATAAGGTCTTTTTCTTTCCTGGGTTCTGTGGGACACACATCGACGTTTCGTAAAGTTCCTTTAATTCACATAAGCTATTTTTTTTTTCATTTTCCTCACGTGAGTTTGCGAAAAGATTTTAAAATCAATAGTATGAGTGACATGTCAGGGTATTTGACCAATCAAAAGTCTACAATTCCTTTTGGTATTGAGCATTAAAAGTCCTTGCAAAGCCTGTGTTTTATCCTATCCCGTGGCCCCTTATTCCCTAGTAACTTAAGTTATTTTATGAGCATGTGCTTAAATGTTGTTTTAAGTTGGCGAGATTAATGCCTCATATGGGTCCTGCTTTTATCCGAGTTAGCGCCAAGTGTGAGACACTTAGTTAATTCGTCAAACACTTAGCATTCGGGGTAGCTTTATTTGTGAAATCTTCTTCCCCGTGTATGTGCAAATGCTTTTACCCTGCACCTGAATTATATCTTTTTCATTTCACATAAACTTTAACCTTCACAAGGCCATATTTTCCAAAGGTTATTCTTCCCTGAGTTGGTGAAATGGTGCCATATGTCATCACTGGCTCACCTTTTTATATTTTGTGAGAGAATGCACTATCGGTGAAGCTTAAAAATGTTGGGAAAATGTGTATCAACCTTGCAATTATATAAAGGTTATTGTTAATAGGATATATTATATATATATACATACATATATAGACATATATATATACATACATATATATACATATATATGTATATATATGTATACAAACACACACACACACACACACACATATATATATATGTGTGTGTGTGTACATATATATACATATATATGTGTACATATATATACATTTATACATATATATACATATATACATATATATGTGTACATATATATACATATATATATGTGTACATATATATACATATATATGTATATATATATACAAACATATATATGTTTGTATACATATATATGTGTATATATATATATGTATGTATATATATATTTCCTAGTTACAATAGGTGTAATATACAATGGCAACAAGGGGGGAGAGTGGGATGCGTGTAAATAATTTTTTGTTAACTTTTTTCAGGAAAATACTAAAATGGCTGACATACATTAGATAAATGATACAGTGTAAATCTAGATCGTTAATTATTAGGTTTTAGATCTAATGGTGGATACTTTGTTGGCCTATCTTGCCCTAGAATGTAACTCTATTTTATGAGTACGTTGTATTATGGCTGCAAGAGAGAGACGGTGATGTATTATGAGAGTCTGATAGAAGTCATGTTGTTTTTGGATCTATGAGTGGTGATACTCCTGTGAGAAGCTTGGTCTACAAGTATATTGTAATCTTTATGATTTACTAAATAATATATTGGACGGATTTTGGAGTGTGGGGTTTTTCTCCCAATAGGGTTTTCCCCATGTAAATCACTGTGTCATGTTATGCATGATATTTATGTTTATTTCTATTTAAGTTTTTGTAACTGCTAAAGATCTGTAAAGTTTTGCATTATTCTCCTCTCAAGATTAGTGTACGAAGTTGTTCCACTACCTTAGCTTCCTTATAAGTGGTATCAGAGAGAGCTTGATCACCTTTGGTTTTAGTTGTGGGTTATTGGATTTTTTGAACTAATCCATATTTGAGTGGGATTTTGTGCAGAAGTTATTTTGTGATCTTGTTGCAAGAATTTTCAGATGGAAAGTTCATCAAGGAGAATAGAGGTGGATAAATTTTTTGGAAAGTTTTTTGAAATGTGGAAGCTGAAGATGGAGGATCTATTAATAGATCAAGACCTAAGGTATGTTGTTGATGAGAATGTTTCAAGGCCCACAAATCCTACTCAGGTTGCTCACTATGATGTTATGGACCGTAAAGCCAAGGGTCTAATCATATTGTGCTTGGAATACTCTATTTTGATCAATGTCCATAAAGAGACCTCTACACAAAAACTGTGGAAGAAGCTTGGTGAGATGTATTAGGCCAAATCTTTAGTGAACAAGATTTTCTTGAGGAATAAATTGTATTTCTTGAGAATAGAAGAGGTGGATGAATCATAGATCACCTGGAAGCATTCAATATGTTGGTGGCTCAATTGGCATCCATTGGTGTAAAATGGATGAGGAGGAGAAATGTTAGATTTTGCTTTGTTCTTTGCTTGATTCATGAGATTCTCTTATTATGGCTATTGAGAGTACTTATGTTATTTTGAAGACTGAAGATGTGGTGGGATATTTTCTTTCTAAAGAGATGAGGAGGAAGGTATCCATCACTTCCAAGGAGGCCCTAAATGTTCATGGAAGACCTAAGGAAAAAGGCAAGATGAATGAGAAGCATCAAAAATCCAATTCCAGGGAGAGATCTAAATCTCCTGGAAAGTCCAAAGGTATTTGTTGAAACTGTGGTAAGCCTGGACATATTCGTAAGGAATGTAAAGAAGAAAAGAAGAAGAAAAATAAGAAATTTGATTATGATTATGAGTTTGAGAAGGAATATGGTGACACATTCATTATAGCTTTGGCAACTCATGTAGGTAATGATGCATGGTTAATTGACTCAGGGGCATCTTTCCATATGACGTTTAATAGAGATTAGTTTTCTGAATATGAAAAAATTGATGGAGGTAAGGTGTACTTGGGTGATGATTCTCATTTAGACATTGTTGGTCATGGTAAAGTTAAAATCAGGTTTCCTGATGGTAGAATAAAAAGGATTAATGGTGTGTTGCATATCCATGGATTAGCACGAAATCTGTTATCTATAAGAAAACTAATAGATGTGGGTGTGCAGGTAGTATTTTTTAATGCAGGATGCAAGATGGTCAATGGTGCTAGATGGTGATTGCTAGAGGTGTCAGATATGGCACATCGTATAAGCTTGATGCAAGCACTGTTGAGTGCAATAGTACTGTTGTGCAGTTTTGCACACACGCCCCACTTGGAGTAGGGACCCTCCTTTAACGATGTCTTTTGACCTTTGGTTTTATTGGATTGGTCTTTTCAAGGTCTTGAGATGTTGGTCTTGCTGAATTTGGTCGTGCCTTGAGGTTTGAATTGGTTAAACTTGAGTCTCTGTCGAAATCCAGGTTTTGACCTGGGTCTGGGATTTTCCAGTTCAGTCAGATTTTCCCGGGTCCTCGTCCTTTGTCTGGCTATTGCTGAAATTTTCGAAGCCAAGTTTCTGCTTGAATCCAGGATTTTCCGGCTTGGGCAAATTTTCCAAAACTTCATTAAAATCCCGAAGGAGGCGTTTTCCACGGAATTCGTGCTCACTCGGATTGTCCGTTTGGCTTGGTTTTTTCTGAAATTTTGTTTTGGGCTCGGGTTTCTGGATTTCCTTGATATGTCTTGTTGCTCATTAATGTTCGAAGTACATCTTCCCTGGCATGAATGCAGGTGGATTTATAGGCCTTTGGCATCCATTTGATCTCACTATTCATTTGCTATCTGCTCTGGCGTTTGAAATTCTTCATTTGAGCTTTGATTGTTGGATTTGAGCTGCTTGTGTGCGGATTGCTTGAGCGCCGGTGTTGAGTTTTTCGTTGCTAGGGCACACTATTTCGTAGTGACTTCCTCGAGCTTGGGCTTCATTCAGAATTGATCCATGGTAAGTCGTTACTGGCCCCTCCTTTTGTTTGCACTTTGATTGAATCTTTCGAGTTGATTGGTAGTCACTTCTGGCCGACCCTTGCTTATTTATGGTTATGTATTTGATGAAGTAGGGTTTGACCCACCTCTTCACGGGTTATTACTCACCCTATGCTTGCTTCCATCTATCAATTGAATGTCGGGTGTATCCCTGTGGATAGGTGTTTCAGTTAGGGTCCTGTCTGGTTGGCGCGTGGTTTGCTATATATTGCGAGGTTAGGGTTTTGGTGTTTTGCCTAGATTTTTCCAAGTTCGGTGGATCCGTCATGATTTTCATGTCTTGTGTCTTGCCCAACCCTGTTCATATCTTGAGAGATCCCGGTGTGCTTTGGCCTGATCATTTCGAAGGATAGTGTTTGAGACTTCGAGCTTACCCTGGTTTTCATGGCAGAGGTTTGGTTACTGAATTTAGGGCATCATTGTGTCGCCATGAGGATCAGTCATTTGAGGGTTTTGGGAATCTTAATTCATGTGCATTCGAAGTTTTTCTCATTAGGATTGAGTTTGGGACCAGTGGAATCCAAATAGGGGGGTTTACATGATCATCCGATCAATGGTTTGCGTGCTAATGATCGTCGGGTTTTCGAGGTGTCCGCGAAATTTTTGTGCATCCGGATTTTCCCAGTTTCTGTCATATCCACAGAGTATGATGAATCCCGGAGTTTTGAGCTGTCCGCGGAAGTCCGGCCTAACTGGATTTTTTTGGTTTCCTACCTGGTTTCCTTCCTTTTCGATTTTTGATGTTGGGGGTAATAAAGTAAATGCTAAATGATGATTTCTTGTTGCTAATAAATGAATTTCATGATAACCACGCAAATATTTTCTCCATATTAATGATTTATTTGATGAATTATGTCTTGGCAACAGGAGTCCGTCTGGGTCGAATTTCTCCGAATTCTGCCCCAACTGGGTTTTCTCAGTTTACCTCATTTTCCCGGATTGCTTCATTTTTTTGGATTTTCAAAGATTGATGATTAGTGATGGATCTTAATTTCTTTATGTGGTTTCTAGGCTAACCTTTTGATTGGAATATGTATGACAGTTGGATGCTCATGAGGTTCTTTTATGGATGCAGGTTGAATCAAGCAAGGCTACGGCAGGAAAGTCTAAGGGTGATACTGAAGGGTCCTCAGTTACAGAGACAGAGAGATTGAGATCGGATACCAAGAGTCAGTTACCTGACAGAATAATAGCTTCTATATGGTCTGAAGTCTCTGACACTAATGTAGGAGCATGGAGGTATGAGGAATTCAAACAAAGGACAACTCAAAAAGATCTATTAGATTTGACCAAGGGAATGATGAAATCTGGACTGGTCCATGTAGCAGGGTTCCCTCCTGCAGTCCAGTGTTATGAGTTGATATTAGAGTGTGCCCGACAATATGACTTCGATACACAGAGGGTCGTTAGCTCTGAAGGAAGAGTCTTGGAAAACTTCAATCCAGTTTCTATTGCTCAAGCATTTGATATGTCGGATTTGCCATGTGTGTGTGCCTTAGACATGGATATGGCCAGAACTTACTATGAGGATGAGCCTACCAAAGCTCAGCAGATGGTTAATTCTTGGTTGGAGAAACCAAAATCTCATTTTTCCAAACTGCCCAAGCAATTACACAAGATCAAATTCAGACCAGACATATATGATGCAATCACACTATTGAGCAGAGTAGCCGGTTTGAAGAGTGCTGGAGTATTGGAGAACTGGATGGTCCATGTGATCAACAGGATTGAGAAAGGCATCAACTACCATTGGGTAGGACTCATCAGTGTAATGATTGATAAGCAGTTGAGAGATGTGCTGGAAACTAAAAGGTTTACCATGTCCTCCTATGTGATGTATGTGTTGGCTAGATTCTACCCATATAGGGGTTTGAATCCAAAGGGGATATTTGGACAGGATATAGTCTATGACATATACCTGGAATTGCACCTAGGACATCAGGATTATAGAAGGGAAAATGACGCATTTACAATGCATATTACTAGGTTGCTCCAAAATGCAAAACATGTAAGAATATCCGATGGAGCCAAGGAGCTAAAAAAGAAATATGGAGCTTGGTTCATACAGTTTCCCACCTTCTCCTACATCAAAATTGATGGATGTCAAGCTGCTCCATACAGGTTGCCTAGATATCCCACGGACCACATTGTGCTATTGGAGGTTACAAGGCATATATGTGACTTTGATGCAATTGTAAAAAGGGAAAAGCATAAGACAGGGTTTGGTGGGGATTTCCCTCTGAAAATTGGCATAAGTGAAGTTTGTCCTTCAATTCAATCAGTGCTTGCATCAGGGGATGAATTGAGTACATATGGTTTCTCTTTTCACTCTAAAAGGACAAATTTTGATATCATTGGAGAAGCACAGAAGAAGGCTACCAAAGAGTACCATCACAAGGACGACCTGGAGGACTACTGGGAAAACATCAAATATGACTTTGAGGCAAGGAAGAAAAGATACTCCAGGCTTCCGGTTGATGTGATTAGAATGTACAATGTCAAGTTGATCCCGGACCAGTTGGAGGATGACGGGAATCTGGTTCAAGATCATGCATATGAGTCAGTCAAGGATAGATTGATTGGAGAGGTAAACTAGGCCGAAAATGAGGTAACTGAGTTGGCAGACCTAATGGCCCCTGTCATGAAGTTTACCAAGTCATGGTTGAAACACAAAGTTTGTTAGATGGAAAGTGAGAGGGTACCTTGTACCTTTAATTTAAATCCTAAATCCTATTGTTCCATCTCTGAAATTGCTCAAAGATCTAAGATTTAATGTTAGAATTGTAATTAGAGTAGTTTAGTGAATAGTGTTCATGATTTCATATTTGGAATGTTTGTAGCAATCTCTGGTCTATACTCCCAGTAACTATCTGATTGTAGTAGACTGGTGAAGTCAACCTAGACCATACATTTATCTATGCTTAGTTCGATTGCGGATGAATATCTATAATTTGAAAATATGCATGCCTTAGAAGATTGCACCTTTCTTGTGATATTGCATTGTGGGTTAAGCAAGAATTGGTTATTTGAGATTGGTCCATTCCAGATATCTGTCATTTGCATCGTTCATCTTAGAAATAGTTTAGATTTCATTACTTCTCTTGCACCCTCATCTTTTGCTATTTCTTTATTGCTCAGTTAGGTTTAGGATTTGAGATCAAAATATTGCAAGATCCGATATATTGGAAAGATACAGTCTGCTTGTAGTAAGGTCCGATTGTGATTACCAGCATTTTCACATTTTATCTGAGTTGTTTACGCATTGTCATGACCTGACACACGAGAGACCTTGGGGTGATTTTCAGTGATTTATTGTTGAAGATTACCTTTCAAGAGAGATAGGATATTGTATTCTGTCTGAGTTGTTGTTGTGTAGAAAACACCATGAACAGATTGGCGCTAGGAGGGCCTGAATGAGCACACTGGATTGTTTCTTAAACGTCATCTCTCCTGAGAGATATAGAAGAAGTACCAGATCCACCCTAGGAGAAGAAGATTTGCAGGAATTATAGTTCCCCACTAGGTCAAGGAGGACTCGAGAAAGGGGAGAATCATCATCACCCATCCCTTCACCCGTATCATCTGCATCCTCACTTCCTGAAGTCGAGGCCATACCCATTCCTGAGGCAGTTCCCATTCAACGACCCCAGCCTATCATTAACCAACCACAACCACCACCCCCATTTTTGCCAATGGCCTTCCTTGCTAATAACCCATCTCCCTTGTTTTTTAACGCCTACAATGTTATGCCCAAAAAACCCGAGCACTTCTATTCAAAATTCCATATTAATGACCCAAACAAGACTGCAGAAGAACATATAAGGATCTTCCAAACCTGTCTCAAGGACAGAGGGATTGTTCATGAGGACGTTGCCTGTAGGTTGTTTCCTTATTCACTAGGAGAAGAGGCCTTTTACTGGTACAAGCACCTCCCATATAGTTCAATTCTTAAATGGAATGATCTTGAAACTGATTTTTTACAGAAGTTCAGAATACCTATTAGTGCCAACGAATTGTATCTGCAATTCACTAGAGTCAAGAGGGAGGTTAATGAACCAATATCCAATTTCAATAATAGGTTTCACCGTGCATACACCAGAATTCAAGACCCCTATGTCTTAGACAATAATACAACCCTGGGAGTCTATTACGAAGCCTTGGACAGCCTTACAACAACCTTTCTGAAGTGGAGACCCAATCCTCCAGCTAACCTAACTGATGCCTATACAGAAGCCGTCAAGCTCAACACAGATTTAAGACAACACTTGACTGGACCATTTCCCTCTTTAGGACCAGTTACACATCCCAATTAGGTTCAGGCAGTGAATCAGGCACTCGCCAATCATGCCCCAATTATGAATCCAGTACCTCAATTACCTTTGGTGCCACATCCTGGTCCCCCCATGAACCAGGTCTCTCCCGTGATGAATTTTCCCTAGCAGCAGGTTAATCAACCCCTGTATCAGCAGCAGTTAACCGGTTTCCCTACCTATTTGCAAAATTCTGAAGTGTTGCATCAGTCTATGGGATCTACTACAATGCATGTTCCTCCTCAGAATAATCCAAGCCAGATCCCTTATGGAGATCCAAATAAGGATAGGATTGATGAAATGGCTGAGCAAATAAAGAAGCTAAACCTGGAGGTGACCTACCTAAGGAATCAAAATAGCCAATTACAAGCTACTCAGAAGAATATACAGTCCAGCCAGAATAGGGAATTTCCACAGGGGCAGAACTTTGATAGAGGACAACGCAATGAGAGAGGATTCCACAATGATAGGGGGTATAATCAGGATAGGGGTTACAACAATGACAGAGGGCACAATAACGATAGAAGACATAATTTTGATAGAGGACAAGGTATTGGACCAGGATTTGATAGGAGACAGCTACAAAGACAGAACATGACATGGAATACGAGACCTAATAATGGAGGAGTTCCTACCCCCCTTGGATCAACCTGTCAACCAATCTGCAAATCAGCCAGTCAGTCAGGACAAACCTCCTAGTGGTGTATATTTGGCTAAAGCCGCCCTGTCAGGATGGTGTAGGCTCCATAAGACAAGCTAGCATTCGGAGTTAGAATGTCCAGAGTTCCAAACTGTAGCCTCTATTTTCTAGTATGAAGTGGAGAATAATGCAAATGGTCAGGAGATTGTTCCCTCCACCCCCTATGACTCTCCTATGCTCGTATTGAATCACGCTCCCTTTCCAGCAGGTGAAGAAAATATTCCAGAAGAGGAGTCTGATTCTCAGGGGGATAAAATAGATCAAGTCTGTAATGGAGACGAGGTGGCTCAGTTATTCAATGAAGAGGCAACAAATGATAATGGTCCCCTCGATCAGCAAGAAGCTTATGTTGAAGAGGTACAGATGTTCTAGAGACAGGGTAAAGGATATGATTTAAGAGATATGCCTCATAGACGCTTGCAAGCTGGGGGTCCTTTCACCACCTCCATTCCTCCTAATAATTTTAATATCCCTCCAGATCCCAATGCTAGTAATAATCCATCCTTTCCACATGTTTCTAGGCAGTACCTTGCAAAAGAAGGACAAGCTCAAACTGATTCACAGAAAGAGAAAGTTGTTCAAGCAGGTAAAGATAAGTAGGAGGAATCTTCCAAGGAAGTCCCTACGAATCTGAGTGAAGAGCAAATGGCTTCGTATGTCGCTGAGGAGTTCAAAAAATTAAAGGTAAATCTATCAGCATTTGAGTTATCAAGGTTCCCTGCAATCAGGAATGCAATTCTAGGTACTTATGATACACACCCAGTGTCCTTGAATAAATCTTCTAATGAGGGTATCAACAAGGTTTCCAGTTCTCAGCCCATGAAGACACAAAACCAGGCCCACAGTCAGACTAACTTGCCTCCTGGAGATAAAGGAAAGGAGAAGGACAAGACTTAGGTAGCCCAGGTAGATACTCAGCCAACCTTGTTTCAAGGGAAGACAGAGACCCCACCATTTCTGATATCAGTGCGCATATTTGGTAAGAACTTGCATAATTGTTTACTAGATTCTGGTGCTTCTACTAATGTGATGCCATTCGAAGTATGTAGAGCCTTAGGGATTACACCTGCCGATTCTCAGAAGAAGGTAACTCAGTTGGATAGAACTGAAGTAAATGTGTTAGGAGAATTAAACATGATTCATATGCGGGTAGCTTCTGAACCTAGAATTCAACAGGTTATCAATATTCAGGTAGCTGACATTCCTGATGTGTATGGCCCAATTCTAAGAAGAGATTTTACTAAGGCCTTAAATGGATATGTATCTACTGACCACTCTCACATGTGGCTTCCCTGGAAAGGAGTGCCAAATCATATCAGAATTGAGAGAGAACCAAGAATGAAATATATGATTACGGAGTACCAAAATACTTCAAATGAAGTTCTGATATCGGAAGTAGGCATAGGAAATTATATGCTGTCAACTCAGTATGAGGAGTCAGATTCGGAGGAGGTATTGATATTACATATGATGCCTATTGATTCAGAGACAGAATCCAACAATGCTAATATTCTGACAGAATCCGTTAAGGAAGAAGAGGAATCCGAAGATAATCAGATTAGCCTATTAGACAGCTTCCAGGAATTCATCAGACAGTGTGTTGAAAATCAAATTCGCCTAGGCAGAAGGACAAGCTTTGAAGAATTACTCTTACCTAATTGGTGTAGAGTTCATAATGCTTCCCATTCAGAGTTGGAGTGTTGTCTATGCCAGACAGCGGTAGAACGAGTACAGAAATGCCTAAATCCAACCCTGGCAGTCAAGACGGATATACAAAACCCCCAGGAAAAGCATCAAGGAAAGAAACCTATGCTGTCTGAAGAATCATCTAGTAGTAATAAGCCGAAGGATGTGATGAAGAGGACTGCAACTGCTGAATGTTGGACTCTCAGATTTGATGGATCCAAATCCAAGCATGGAGCTGGGGCGGGGTTCAAACTAATCAGTCCAAAAGGTAAAAACTTTTTTGCAGCCCATAGACTTCAATTTCACTGTATTAATAATGTAGTAGAATATGAGGCGTTAATTCATGGACTTCTTATGAAACTCAAGAAAAAGGTTAAAGTTCTGCAAGTCTTTGGTGATTCCGAGTTAGTAATTAAGCAAGTAAGGAAACAATATTCATGCCATGATAGGAGAATGACCAATTATAGGCATAGAGTATGGGACCTCATTGAGGGATTTGACACTTTCAATATCCAATTAATACCACGACAGAAAAATCAAACTGCAGATTCACTGGCTCAGGCAGAAAGTACTTTGCAACCTTTATCTTTGTCAGGTTTGAAGAAGTTTACTGTAGAGTTGACTCCTGTGCCATCAGTTCCAGACAATGTTACCAACTTTTAGGTGTTTGAAGATGACAAACACATTCTGAATTTTATCACAAATACAAACGTTTTCGCTTCCCAAATCATTGATGAGACATAACTCTAGGAAGCAGAACTGGATTTGGAGGGAGTGATAAATCTGAAGTCTAATACTATTCCAAGGGGAATGGTACAGTTGGAGCGAATTTTTGATATGGATAAGATCAGAGATCAGGATCAAGAATCTAAGAAAGAATCTATCAATGGACAGTGTGACACTCACAATGTGGGAACTGAGGCTAATGTTAAGAACATTTTTATTGGCAAGGTATACACTCCAGAAGAAAGACAAGGAATAATTGAAGCATTGCATAGCTTTCCAGACATAGTAGCCTAGAGTTATGAGGAATTGAAGACTTACGATACATCAATCATAACTCATACTATACCTTTGAAGCTAGGTGCCAAGCCTTTTAGGCAGAGACAGAGACCTATCAACGCGTTACTGGAACCACTTATACAGAAAGAAGTTCAGAAATTACTGTTCGCTAGAATTATATTTCCTGTCAGGCATTCAACATGGGTGGCGAACCTGGTTCCAATAAGGAAAAAGAATGGGGAAATCAGACTTTGTGTGGACTTCAGAAATCTAAACAGATTGTCAAAAAAGGATAACTATCCAGTCCCTTCATTAGATGAAGTATTTCAAGTGGTTAATGGATCTTAGATGATGTCCTTTCTGGACGGTTATTCAGGGTATAACCAAGTAATGGTTCAGTACGAGGACAGACACAAGACTGCTTTCACAACTAAATGGGGTACCTTTTCCTACAAGAGGATTCCTTTTGGTCTCATTAATGCAGGGGCTACATTCCAAAGGGCTATGGACATTGCCTTCAAGGATATCATAGGAAAATGCATCATTATTTATATGGATGACTTAACTGTCTTTTCCAAAATCAGAGGAGATCACATCTCTGATTTGCACAAAGTGTTTCAAAAGTGCAGAGAATTTGGCATATCCTTGAATCCTAAGAAGTGTATTTTTCAGAGTAACAGAAGGAAAGTTGTTGGGACATGTTATATCTGAAAAGGGAATTGCTATTGATCCAGAAAGAGTGGAGGCCATACTGAAGATTCAGCCACCTGCTAGCAAAAAAGAGATGAAGTCTTTCTTTGGCAAGATCAACTTTGTCCGAAAATTCATTACTAGATTTGCTGAAATCGTGAAGCCATTGAATGCCATGTTGAAGCAGGACGCTAAGGTTGAATGGACTACGGAAGCAAAGGAGGCATTTGTAGAAATCAAAAGAGCCATTGCTGATGCTCCAGTATTGGTAAGTCCTAATTACAGTAAGCCCTTCTACGTTTATTCTTTTTCTTCGGATCATTCATGTGCGGGAATGCTAACTCAGAAGTATGAGGAGGGAAATGAGCATCCCATTGCTTTTATGAGTGCACCATTAAAAGATGCTGAGTTGAAATATCCAAGTGTGGAAAAGCAGGCGTATGCCTTGGTCAGAGCAGTGAAGAAATTCAGACATTATATCCTCAGGAACAAGGTCTATGCCATTGTCCCAGATCCTGCAGTCAAGTTACTTTTGATGCAAAATGAGCTAGGTGAGCGTAGAGCTAAGTGGGTGACAATGCTACAAGAGTACGATATTGAGATCCAACCCATGAGGTTGGTAAGAGGATAGAGACTTACTCAGACTATGGCTGAAATGGGGCCTGAGCTGACCGTTCAGAATTATAACATTGAGGAGGTCTCCCCAGATGGTTGGTACGATGACATAGTTTATTACTTGCTAAACCAACGATCTCCAGGTCATCTTAATGCAGTTTAGAGGAGAGCCCTGCGATTAAAGAGTGATGGTTTTATGCTAAAGGGGGCTGTTCTGTACAAGAAAAATCATGAAGGTATTTATTTAAGGTGCCTCGAGAAACAGGAAGCTGAGAGAGTGATGAACGAATTCCACAAAAAGTATGGTACTGGCCACGGTTCTGCGATTGCCACAGCAAATCAGATTTTGAGGGCAGGGTATTATTGACCCACGTTGTTCAAAGATGTTCACCATCATGTCAGGACCTGTCACACTTTCCAGACTGCAGCAACAAGGGAAAAGTATGCAGCACTCCCACTTCAACCGGTTACTGAGGTAAGGCCTTTCGCTCAGTGGGGTATGGATTTCATAGGCCCCATCAATCCACCATCTTCTGCGGGACACAGGTACATTCTAACTATTACTAATTATTTCACAAGATGGACTGAGGCTTTTGCTTGCAGGCAATGTACATCTGAGGTAGTGATTGATTTTGTAGAATCTGTTATTCTTAATCGATTTGGATGCCCTATTATTGTTGTCTGTGATAATGGTCCTGCTTTCGCATCTTTAAAATTTTCAAATTGGGCCTTTGACCATGGCATTATTGTAAAGTTTTTGTCCAATTACTATCCCCAGGGTAATGGCTTAGCAGAGTCCTCCAACAAGAATTTATTGACTGTTATTCGTAAGCTGTTGGAGAGGAACCCAAAAGACTGGCATACCCAGCTTCGGTTTGCCCTCTGGGCAGATCGTACAAGGTTAAAGTCATCCATTGGAACATCTCCCTATCACTTAGTATATGGTCTGGAGCCAGTATTCCCTATTCAACTCAAGATCCCAACCTTGCAATTCATTAATGATTTTTATGATGAGGGGGATAGAAGGGAGGCTAGGCTGACAGAACTATTTCACCTTGAGGAGAAACGAGACAATGCCCTTGAGAATTTTGCCAAACATCAAGGGGTAGTTAAGAGGTGGTTTGATAGAAGGGCTAAGGTTAAAGCCTTTAGGATTTCTGACCTTGTGTTATATTGGGATAAACCTCATGATCGAAAAGGGGACCATGGGAAGTTTGATAAACTGTGGCTTGGTCCATATCAGATTGCCGAAATACTTGGAGATAATGCCTTCCGTCTAAAGACTCTCACAGGAGAAGATATTCCACTGCTTGTCAATGGGCAGTATTTGAAGCATTACTTCCAATCTTGAGCTGTTTTCAGCTCCTTGCTTTGTATATAGTTAGTTTAGGTTGCTTTCTGTTGTTTTGTTTTGGTTAGAGTAGATTTCCTTTCGGTTTTTTCTGTTTTGCTTTGGGTAGAGTAGGTTTTCTTTGGTTTGTTTGTTTTGGTTTGTGTTGCTCTCGCTCTTGGTTCCTTCTCTTTCTGGGAATCCTTTGTTGCATTCATATGACAGTGGTGACAAAGTAAGTGTGGTGCACTCAGTATTTTCCTTACAAACTTTAATCGCCTTTCCAGAATGTCATGGTATTAATTCCCCACCCAATGTCACTTATCCTTGTGCTAAGGCAAAGGGTCTTCTAGTCAGATTGAACAGGAATACATTAGGGTCTCATATTTTCAAATATTAAAGGATACCTGAAGTTGCAGAAGGTCCTTATGAAGTTTGAACAGGTGAAAAATCTTTTTTCTGCTCTAGTGCCACTGTGGTTCTCATCCTTGAGTGTGAACTTCATTGTTCAGAGGTTGAAGTGAAAGCATTGAAAAGACAAGCAGTATATATATATATATATATATATATATATATATATATATATATATATATATATATATATATATATATAAAGAGAATATTGAAAATTGAAAGGTCTAAATTCAACTCATCAGGGGAATCTGAATATCTCTACCAGGGCTATGGACGCCTGGCTGGCAGTAGAGCTATGTTCAAGGGAATCACAATGATAACCTCGCCGGGGCTATGGATCCCTGACTGGCAGCAAGGCTCTATCCCGGTTACTTTTAGAGTATGAATCTTTATATAGCTTGTTTAGCCCGAGTTTGGTTCCTGCTACAGCTAAAGGACAGTAATGAATGCACATGCACACACTTCGACCCTGGTGTAGGAAAGTTTGGGTGACTGGGGGGTCTTTGTTTTAACCATAAGTGGTGACAGGATGGGTGAATTGAAACCATAAGCTCTGGGTTCTTGATTCTAGTTTGTGATCAAAATGTTCAGGAGCATTTCCCTAGCAAAGTCGCCATTTGTTGTGCAATTTTGCACACACGCCCCACTTGGAGTAGGGACCCTCCTTTAACGATGTCTTTTGACCTTTGGTTTTATTGGATTGGTCTTTTCAAGGTCTTGAGATGTTGGTCTTGCTGACTTTGGTTGTGCCTTGAGGTTTGAATTGGTTAAACTTGAGTCTCTGTCGAAATTAGGGTTTTGACCTGGGTCCAGGATTTTCCAGTTCAGTCAGATTTTCCCGGGTCCTGGTCCTTTGTCTGGCTATTGCTGAAATTTTCGAAGCCAGGTTTCTACTTGAATCCGGGATTTTCCGGCTCAGGCGGATTTTCCCAAACTTCGTTAAAATCCCGAAGGAGGCATTTTCCGCGGAATTCGTGGTCACCCGGATTGTCCGTTTGGCTTGGTTTTTTCTGAAATTCCGTTTTGGGCTCGGGTTTCCGGATTCCTTGATATGTCTTGACGCTCATTAATGTTCGAAGTACGTCTTCCCTGGTGCGAATGCAGGTGGATTTATAGGCCTTTGGCATCCATTTGATCTCACTATTCATTTGCTATCTGCTCTAGTGTTTGAAATTCTTCATTTGAGCTTTGATTGTTGGATTTGAGCTGCTTGTGTGTGGATTGCTTGAGCGCCGGTGTTAAGTTTTTCGTTGCTAGGGCACACTATTTCGCAGTGACTTCCTTGAGATTGGGCTTCGTTCATAATTGATCCATGGTAAGTCGATGCTGGCCCGTCCTTTTGTCTGCACTTTGATTGAATCTTTCGAGTCAATTGGTAGTCACTTCTGGCCGGCCCTTGCTTATTTATGGTTATGTATTTGATGAAGTAGGGTTTGACCCACCTCTTCACGGGTTATTACTCGCCCTATGCTTGCTTCCATCTATCAATTGAATGTCGGGTGTATCCCTGTGGATAGGTGTTTCAGTTAGGGTCCTGTCTGGTTGGCGCGTGGTTTGCTATATATTGCGAGGTTAGGGTTTTGGTGTTTTGCCTAGATTTTTCCAAGTTCGGTGGATCCGTCATGATTTTCATGTCTTGTGTCTTGCCCAACCCTGTTCATATCTTGAGAGATCCCGGTGTGCTTTGGCCTGATCATTTTGAAGGATAGTGTTTGAGACTTCGAGCTTACCCTGGTTTTCATGGCAGAGGTTTGGTTACTGAATTTAGGGCATCATTGTGTCGCCATGAGGATCAGTCATTTGAGGGTTTTGGGAATCTTAATTCATGTGCATTCGAAGTTTTTCTCATTAGGATTGAGTTTGGGACCAGTGGAATCCAAATAGGGGGGTTTACATGATCATCCGATCAATGGTTTGCGTGCTAATGATCGTCGGGTTTTCGAGGTGTCCGCGAAATTTTTGTGCATCCGGATTTTCCCAGTTTCTATCATATCCACAGAGTATGATGAATCCTGGAGTTTCGAGCTGTCCGCGGAAGTCCGGCCTAACTGGATTTTTCCGGTTTCCCGCCTGGTTTCCTTCCTTTTCGATTTTTGATGTTGGGGGTAATGAAGTAAATGCTAAATGATGATTTCTTGTTGCTAATAAATGAATTTCATGATAATCACGTAGATCTTTTGTCCATATTAACGATTTATTTGACGAATGATGTCTTGGAAGCAGGAGTCCGTCTGGGTCAGATTTCTCTGAATTCTGCCCTGACTGGGTTTTCCCGGTTTACCTCATTTTCCCGGTTTACCTCATTTTCCCGGATTGCTTCATTTTTCTGGATTTTCAAAGATTGATGATTAGTGATGGATCTTAATTGCTTTATGTGGTTTCCAAGCTAACCTTTTGATCAGAATATGTATGACAGTTGGATGCTCATGAGGTTCTTTTGTGGATGCAGGCTGAATCAAGCAAGGCTGTGGCAGGAAAGTCAAAGGGTGATACTGAAGGGTCCTCGGTTACAGAGACAGAGAGATTGAGATCGAATACCAAGAGTCAGTTGCCTAACAACAAAATAGCTTGTGTATGGTCTGATGTCTCTGACACTAATGTAGGAGCATGGAGGTATGAGGAATTCAAACAAAGGACAACTCAAAAAGATCTATCAGATTTGACCAAGGGAATGATGAAATCCGGACTGGTCCATGTAGCAGGGTTCCCTCCTGCAGTCCAGTGTTATGAGTTGATATTAGAGTGTGCCCGACAATATGACTTCGATACGCAGAGGGTCGTTAGCTCTGAAAGAAGAGTCTTGGCAAAATTCAATCCAGTTTCTATTGCTCAAGCATTTGATATGCCGGATTTTCCATGTGTGTGTGCTTTAGACATGGATATGGCCAGAACTTACTATGAGGATGAGCCTACCAAAGCTCAGCAGATGGTTAATTCTTGGTTGGAGAAACCAAAATCTCATTTTTCCAAACTACCCAAGCAATTACACAGGATCAAATTCAGACCAGACATATATGATGCAATCACACTATTGAGCAGAGTAGCCGGTTTGAAGAGTGCTGGAGTATTGGAGAACTGGATGGTCCATGTGATCAATAGGATTGAGAAAGGCATCAAGTACCATTGGGCAGGATTCATCAGTGCAATGATTGATAAGCAGTTGAGAGATGTGCTGGAAACTAAAAGGTTTACCATGTCCTCCTCTGTGATGTATGTGTTGGCTAGATTCTACCCATATAGGGGTTTGAATCCAAAGGGGACATTTGGACAGGATATAGTCTATGACATATACCCAGAATTGCACCTAGGACATTAGGATTATAGAAGGGAAAATGACGCATTTATAATGCATATTACTAGGTTGCTCCAAAATACAAAACATGTAAGAATATCCGATGGAGCCAAGGAGCTAATAAAGAAATATGGAGCTTGGTTCATACAGTTTCCCACCTTCTCCTACATCAGAATTGACAGATGTCAAGCTGCTCCATACAGGTTGCCTAGATATCCCACGGACCACATTGTGCTATTGGAGGTTACAAGGTAGATATGTGACTTTGATGCAATTGTAAAAAGGGAAAAGCATAAGACAGGGTTTGGTGGGGATTTCCCTCTAAAAATTGGCATAAGTGAAGTTTGTCCTTCAATTCAATCAGCGCTTGCATCAGGGGATGAATTGAGTACATATGGTTTCTCTTTTCACTCTAAAAGGACAAATTTTGATATCACTGGAGAAGCACAGAAGAAGGCTACCAAAGAGTACCATCACAAGGACGACCTGGAGGACTACTAGGAAAACATCAAAGATGACTTTGAGGCAAGGAAGAAAAGATACTCCAGGCTTCCGGTTGATGTGATTAGAATGTACAATGTCAAGTTGATCCCGAACCAGTTGGAGGATGATGAGAATCTGGTTCAAGATCATGCATATGAGTCAGTCAAGGATAGATCTATTGGAGAGGTAAACTGGGCCGAAAACGAGGTAACTGAGTTGGAAGAACTAATGGCCCCTGTCATGAAGTTTACCAAGTCATGGTTGAAACACAAAGTTTGGGAGCTGGAAAGTGAGAGGGTACCTTGTACCTTCAATTTAATGGGAAATCTAAATCCTCTTTCCACCTCAAAAGAATCCGGGGAAGAAGATCCCAAAAGGAAAACGAAAGTGAGCTCACCCTTCAAAGTTAAAATCAGAGGCCCAAAGGAAAGTGATTCGAAACATAAAAGGAAACCAAAAGGGAAGAAAAGAAGTCAAACCTTGAGAATAGGTAAGTTTGTAGAGGAGGAGGAACTTGAGAAGGCAGAAAAGGAAGATATTCCTCCAGAGTCGAAAAGGGCAAGGACAACTAGAGCTTCAAGGAAGAAGGATCAAGGGACTTCCAAGGATGAGACAAACCCTCTAGTGGTTGATGTAGAAATCTCGGGAGAGAAAACTAGGGTTTACTCGAGGAAGTCAAGGACACCATCTCCCAAGGAGACCATGCAAAAAATAGATCCTCTTCCAATGGCGTCCACTGTGGAGCAACAAAAGGTTACTTCCCCTTCACCAAGTGTACTTGAGCTGGCGACCCCTGAAGAGCATGAGACTAGTGGAGAGGCAGAACCGTTCAATGAAGGAGAACTCTTTGGTGCAGCAGTTGAGCTTGAAGCTGAGGATGTGGAAGTGCACCCTTCTCCACTAGTGCAATATGAGTGGCAAGCAGCAAAGGTAACAGATCACCTAAGAAGGAGGATACCCCTGTTAGAACCCCATCACCTTTGCAAGAAGAAGAGCCTGAATTGGGTAACCAAGGTGATTAGTCCCCTGAGAAAGGAAAAGATGAAACAATAGAACAACATGAAGAGGTAAAGACAGATGAAATCGGGGTGGATCCTGCTATCCTAGATTGGTTGGAAAAGGAGATTACAAGAAAGAAACAGGTTATTGTTGAGGACACCCCCTCGATTGGGATGAAATGTTGGCCAAGATAGGTAAAGGTAAGAAGAAGAAGATGGCCAAGGTGGTTTCCAAGATAGAAAGAGATGAAGCGAATAACAGGGTTATTCATATTGCCACCCCTGCTGCTGATAAGAGTAAAGATGAAGCCACTAGAAAAGATTACAATGTACAGACCATCAATCTTGGACCCGCTTCTATGGAGCAAGATATTGAAGAGTACAAAGGGTCTAGTGTAGTAATAATTGGGAGAATAAGGAAAGAAACACAATCCAAGCATGAGCTTAAAAGCGAGAATGAGAGGCTTAAGAAGTGTCTAGAGGACTTAATGAAGCCTTTGCAATCTCTTCACCCATCTTCTTCTGCTGCTACTGGTTTCTTGCCTAAGGAAACTATTTCTGAAATTGAAAGGATGAAGACTTCTACCCAGATTGCAATGGATTGGTTGAAGGATGTCCAAGTGAGAGGAGATGATGCAATAAAGGAAATCCTTTGAATTGGAAAGGATGCAGTAAGAGCCAAGGACTTGTTAGAGCATGTTTTATCTCAGGATAAGGAGGATATTGACCTTCTATTGCAGAAATCTAAAATGATTATGGAGTATGGTAAAAATTAGTTGGCTGTAGATGGAATCCTTCCTTCATCTAGACTTAAAGAGCCTTGGGAATGGTTTGAGGCCTTGCAGATTCAGAAGAAAGCCATCAGGAAGATCCATAAACAAAAGAAGCAGATGGATGGTGATCTGACTGGAGTTTATGATGGATGTATTGCATTCTTTGAGATAATGACTGGCAGGAGGAAGATTGCTCCTAAGTACCTGAGCCTAGAACAATTAAGGGAATGGTGGCATGATGTTTATACTCCCAATTCTGAAAATGTTATAACAGGGCACCAACTAGATGATGCGACAACCTACTTGGCTGTGATGGACAAGTACCAAGTGCATAAAGGTGATTGGGATAAAATTGTTAGGCAGTCAAAAGAAGAAATTAGCTCCATTGAATGTCGACTCAAGATTTTACCTTTGCCACCTGTTGCTGAGCTGGACAGAGTATTTTTAAGGGTTCATGGATCATTGGATCAGAATAAGGATAAGGGAGGCGGTAGTTAATGCCCATTTGAGATTTGTGCTTCCCCATTATTATAGGGCATATGTTGATCCGGGCTACATTGAGGAATGTGTTTGGGCCGACCTTGATGATGTATCGGCATTTAATGTGTGCCTTATTTTGAAATTCCTGAGGCTAACATGTTTTGGCTGGGCCGACATGTTTTGAGGTTTCTATAAAAGGCATTCCTGCCTCATTGTAAAGGATAGTCAGTTAGCAAGATAATAGAGACGAGTTAAAAGGAGTTAGAGCATTTTGTAGTAGAGATAATAGTTAGTCCTT
The DNA here is from genome assembly GCA_007258455.2 of Sequoia sempervirens. Taxonomy (NCBI): domain Eukaryota; kingdom Viridiplantae; phylum Streptophyta; class Pinopsida; order Cupressales; family Cupressaceae; genus Sequoia; species Sequoia sempervirens. Next base: position 402,326,024 of record VDFB02075321.1, read on the forward strand.
GAAGCAAATATTGTAATAGAACAGTGGAATTGTTGCTACATTTTGGTGATCTAATACAAATTGAAGGCATTGTGGTTTTCCTGGTGAATTCTTTTGTGTTAATTTACCTTGCATGGTTCCTATTGTTCCATCTCTGAAATTGCTCAAAGATCTAAGATTTAATGTTAGAATTGGAATTAGAGTAGTTTAGTGAATAGTGTTCATGATTTCATATTTGGAATGTTTGTAGCAATCTCTGGTCTATACTCCCAGTAACTATCTGATTGTAGTAGACTGGTGAAGTCAACCTGGACCATACATTTATCTGTGCTTAGTTCAATTGCAGATGAATATCTGTAATTTGAAAATCTACATGCCTTAGAAGATTGCACCTTTCTTGTGATATTGCATTGTGGGTTAAGCAAGAATTGGTTATTTGAGATTGGTCCATTCCAGATATCTGTCATTTGCATTGTTCGTCTTAGAAATAGTTTAGATTTCATTACTTCTCTTGCACCCTCATCTTTTGCTGTTTCTTTATTGCTCAGTTAGGTTTAGGATTTGACATCAAAATATTGCAAGATCTTATATATTGGAAAGATACAGTCTGCTTGTAGTAAGGTCCGATTGTGATTACAAATATTTTCACATTTTATCTGAGTTGTTTACGCATTGTCATGACCTGACACCCGAGAGACCTTGGGGTGATTTTCAGTGATTTATTGTTGAAGATTACCTTTCAAGAGAGATAGGATATTGTATTCTGTCTGAGTTGTTGCTATGCAGAAAACACCATCAACAAGTACTTCTATGAAAAGAAAGTCTATGGAAGAAGTCAGGGTTTCACCTTCAGCAGATGGTCATGGATTTTGGGTACCCAAGGGTGCTCTTTCTTCTGAAACAAAGTTACTTGCAGAGAAAACTATGTTATGACACCAGAGACTTGGCCACATTGGAGAAAAGGGTCTAAGGACCTTAAAAAATAAAAACCTTGTTGAAGGTTTGTCTGATTGTAATCTTGAATTTGATTTTTGTGAGCATTGCATTTATTGTAAACAAAATTGCGTTCATTTTTACTCGAGTTCTCATAAATCTTATGGTGTATTGGTATTATTCATTCTGATGTGTTTGGTCCTGTAGATTTCCCTTCGATTGGTAAATCAAAATATTATGTTTCATTTATTGATGATTATAGTAGAAGAACATGGGTATATTTTCTAAAGAGTAAATCTAAAGTTTTCAATCGATTTAAAGAATTTAATGCAATGGTTGAGTTGTAGATGTTATCACCTGAAATTGCACCCTATTGAACCTGATGTTCAACACCTCAGTGTAACATGGGAAGACCTCTAAAGTTGTGGTTCACTTGTAGGCAGAGGTCAACCTCCGGAGAAGGCCGACTTCCTTTGGTATCACCTAAACTACTGATTCTGTAAAGGGAAAGGGAGAAGGAGTGCATAAAAATAAAACTAAACACTATGGTGATACACCAAACTGATAAGAGCAATGGAATACTTGATTTACACTTGAAAATTGACAATGAACACAAAATTACCCATCAAACTCTAAAATTTTTTCATTAATGTTTCACAAACAGGTTCGATGCACACACTTTTTCAAAAAAAGGAAAAAATATTTTCACAGATTAGAATCTATGTGTGATTATGTGAACACAGTTTGTGATTTGTATAATGATACTTTTGCAAAGGAAGGCATGAAAAAAATAGATAAAGTTATAAGGGAATAAAATAAATTCACAAAATAACTTGATCATGAACCTGAAATGCACAACACTTTGCAAGAACAAGATGGTAATCTGAAACATCAACAATGACCAATGTAAACTCTGTATACTATGCTCCAAAATGAGTTACAAAAGTTTTCTAATCTGAGAAAGGACTGCAAAAGTCACAGACTTTTGAAAAGCATTAGGAGAACTCCTTTACAAAGAGGCAAAAAATTCCATATATACTAAAATTGTGTCGGCCCCTGCCTTAGGGCTTACAAAAATATCATCATCTAGAAAAATATCTTCCCTTAGATCTTTTAATGAAGTTAATTATGCATTGAATGTATATCCCCACTGTCCATGTTTGAGCCTCCTTGAAGGGCTTCTTTGAGTGCTCTAAAGCATTAACATTAATGTCGATGCCCCTTTGCCAGTAGCGATCCTAGTTGTCACTATGACTCAAGGTTTCTTCTTCCTTTGGCCTAATTCTTGCTCCAGATATTTCTTCAAGTCGACCATCTTCGACAAGTAACATCTGACCTGCCCTGTTAGATTCAAACACCATGTTCACTGAGCTAACTGATCACCTTCGATCTCAGAGTAGATCGATTTCATTATGTTCTATTGATCTCGTTCACAGGGGGTAGTCAAAAAGTCAAATGGCTCATGGTCCATCCTTAGCTCCCTCTGATTGGTCGAACTTGTGCCACACAAGGTCCTAGGTGGTCTAAGGTTATTCATCCATAATCGCATGTCGATGAGACACTGGCCGTGTCTCCCTGATGCGATCATACTCTATAGCAGCATCGACATAGCACACATTTGTCGGGAGGACTTCATAGTGAGCGAAAAAAGTTACATTGATGTCAAAGATGGTCACCCAGACTGTCGTTGTCGGCCAGAGGTCACAACGAGTGTAAGCCATTTGACCAAGAGTCTCAGTGAGCCTCAAGAGTTACGTCGCTATCATATAAACCATCGGCAAGACAAACATTCATCGGAAAGAGGTCATAGCGGATTTCATTAGCCATACCGATATCCTTTTCCATTGCTGAGACCTCACTTGTCGGTAGGACATCATGTCGAGCTCCTCACATTACATCGAAGGAACAAAACATGTCGGTGAGAGTACCACCAATCAGCGAGACATCAAGGTGAGCTCCTCCATTCTCTCTGAGCTCACTTCATTTCGGTAAGACCCCTTCTTGGTCGGCGAGACCTTTCACCGAGATCTCCATTTCGCCGAGATATTATTGGGTCGGCAAGACCTCATGCCAAAGGTAAACAACTCTCCCCGACGCCGACCTTGTGAACAAATTTTGGCGTGACTCGCACCGGTTGGGAAGACTTCACAGCGAGCGACAAGAGTCTTACCGATGTCCCTTTCTATTTCGGAAAGACTATCAACGGTCGACAAGACCTTACACTGAGCGCCAAACATTACACCGAGACCCTTTCATTTCGGTGAGACCACCCTCAGTCAGGGAGACATCATAGCGAAGGCACAATCTTTCATCGAGACCTCCATCCATCGGCATGACCTTATGTCAAAGGCAAAATCCTTCGGCGAGCTCGTTTCATCATTTGTTGGTAGGACCCCAACGGGTCGGGAAGACTTCTCCCCGATGAAAATCCCCCTTCGCCAAGACTTTTTCGGGTCGGCGAGGCCACGATCATTCGGCGAGACTTTATGCCAAAGGAAAACCCCTTCGGTGAGACTTTGGGTTGGTAAGACCTCACGGTGAAAGCACCCTCCGTTGGCGAGACCACCGGGCATCGGCAAGACCTCACGCCGAACTCACAACCTTTCGGCGAGACATTCACTTCATTGTCGAGACATCTCCCCGAGCTTAAGATTACGCCAAGAGTTCCATTCTTTCGATGAGACTTCGTTTGATCGGCAGGACTTCATAGCGAACAAGGGCCCCTTTCCCCGATGACAATCCCTTTTTGGCGAGCTAGCCTTGTGCACAATGGTCGGTGTGACTTCTTTCTAGTGGAGAGATACATAAAAACTCTTGGCGACTGAAATGTTTGGGCGACCGGTGTATTTCAAATGAATAGAACCATACTGTCAGTCGGCAAGACATCTAGCTAGTCTCAGTGACTTTCTTCATTAGGAGTTTTATGCCAAATCTGACTGAGGCAAGCTTTCCCAATAGACTTCCTCGTGAAATAGCATCAGATGCATGATTTAATCCTGCACAAAAATGCCCCCATTTGGCCTTCATAACACCTGAAACATAGTTTTCCCTGCCTGATTGAGCCCATAGGTGAAAATTGGGTAACATTTCTGGCGACCTCAACTAGATGTTTGCCTGCTAAACATGCAGACTAGTAGCCTAGGCCTATCCATTGGGCATGGAGTCATTGCTTTGCTCTTCAAATTTCTGAAAACCTTGTAACTCAACACAAACCACACAAACTGAAAGAAACTACTGCAATTCTGTTGAAGACAAAATTTGGAAAACCAGGTGCAGCAACTGCACTTATTGAAAAACATGACAAAACTAAAAATGAAACGTGCCAGCAGGCACTTATTGAAAGCATAACTGAAACTCTACCCTACCCTACACTAACCAACAAAGTTAGTGCTTAGACATGACCATTCACTAGTTGTGAGAAGTAGTTACCCTTTCTTAACAACAGAGGATGCTTCAAATCCTTAAGATCAATCAAAAAGAGATATGTAAATGACAAGCATTTGATTAACTGCTGCAGAAAAGTCTAAAACATCTCAAAAGGTATCCCCTCCTCATTTGATTTTCCATCAAAGATGTTGTTTTGAGGCATATAGCTGAAATTAACTTGTTGCTGCTCTTGGCATGTTGCAATCACATGCCTTGGCAGAACCATGAATTGTTGTAATTCTGTAGACCCCTCCTTGGAAAAATATCTAATCGGACACCCTTTAGAGAGCATAAAACTTGGCCTCTCACTACTGCCTTCACGTTTATAAATTATTGGCACTCCATCTTGTCGATTAGAGTGCTCCACTGCATGTAGTGTAAGATTTCCCTTTTTCCTTCTTGTTGCCTCAATTTTAATCTGATCTAAAAGAGATGTTGATCTGTCATCAAGTGATGAAGGAATGATTACTTCTTTCACCCGAAAAGGCTGATCATATACTATCAGTTCACATGGCATCAAACTGTCATCAATGTTAGAGCAAAAATCCTCTATAATATTTAGGAAAATATTCTCATCTGATTCATAATTGTGAATTGGGTTCATATGAGTCTTATCGCCTTGCTACTCAAGGGTAGTAACTGATGTTAGTAAGCATGTGTTGTCTTCATCCTCATCAACAAATTCAGGTAATTCCTTGAACAAATTAGCTAAATCTTGAGAGTCAACCTCTATTTCCTTGTTTAAAACATGTTCAACCTGATCTCGTTTGTCATCTAAGTTTAAGACAAAGGACTCAAGATCATTCCAAAATATGGATTCTTCACAATAATCATTTACATTACTTTCTAGAATTAGATGAGAATCCTCCAACTCAACAAGCAACTCATCACATTGTTTGTCATCTTCCTGCTGCAGGTCTATTTTGCAAATGGTATCAGGACATGCATGCCTAATTTGGTCCTCTTGAATAAGAACAGGTGACTGTTCATGAAGATTCATAGCTTGATTTGCTACATGTACTTGAATTTTCAATAGAAGAGGATCTCTGAAACTTGGAATGGGAGCCTCTTGAACTAGATTTGGCATTTTGAAGTTAGGATGCTTGGTCCAAGAAGGCCGCCAAGGCTGTTCAGTAATTTGATTACTTGGTTCAGGCTCTTGATATGACTGAAAATGAGAGTTCATGGGATCCTGTAGGGACTGAGCTATTGAAATAGAGGGAACTTGAGTAATCTCTTGAATTTCTTGAAGGAAAATAGGCACTTCATGTGGCTGGAAAAATTCAGGTTGTACCAGCATAGGCTCTTGTATTGGTAAAACATCTCTAAAACTTGGAACCTTGATTTCAAAAGGGTTAAGAGACTCACTTTGCTTGAAAATTGGAAATTTAAAGTTACAAACCTCCTCCTGAGTAGGCTGATGTGGAATATAAGGAGCTACTTGGACCTCATGCCTCTGTGTTTAAGCAAGCAAAATCTTCATTTGCTCCTCTTTTGCTGCTAACTCCCTTTTGAGCTATTCCCCAAACTGTTTCCTCTGCGTCAGTAATTCTTGCTCATGAAGGTAGGCCTGATAGGCCATCTCTTCTTGTTGTTGATCATACTCCTGCTGATGAATATAAGCTTGATAAGCAAGCTCCTCCTACTGCCCATTGACCTCCTTCTGATTTTCAATTTCTTCAAACTGCTTTTGGAAATATAAAGACATATTCTCTATACTCATTTTATCCAAATTTTGAGGCTCATATGAAGAATAACTTTGCTGATTGGAGATAAAATAACCCTCTTGGGGTTGTTGATGAGCATAAGCATACCGCTGCAGAACTTGTGCAGGGGTTGGTGGGTAGTAGGCCAATTGAGCTTGCTAGTAACCCGCTGCTACATAGTTATTTTGAGTAAAACTAACGGTATCCTCAATAGGGTATGACTGATAAAAAGATGCAGGCATAATACATGAAATGGTGAATGGTAAGACATACTACCATGAAACCAACACTTAGACTGCTGAAACTAGTTACTTTGGGCTTGGAGTCACCAAGTATGTTAAAAACTTGCCTCCAAAGGCAGAAAGTACTGCTGTACACACCAAATAGCAGTAATACATGGTACAAAAGGAACTGACACAATTAGTTCTGGGTCCCACTGGGCGTGCCAAAACTATTATCACCTGAAATTGCACCCTATTGAACCTGATGTTCAACACCTTAGTGTAACATGGGAAGACCTCTAAAGCTGTGGGTCACTTGTAGGCAGAGGTCAACCTCCGGAGAAGGCCGACTTCCTTTGGTATCACCTAAACTACTGATTCTGTAAAAGGAAAGGGAGAAGGAGTGCATAAAAATAAAACTAAATGCTATGGTGATACACCGAACTGATAAGAGCAATGGAATACTTGATTTACACTTGAAAATTGACAATGAACACAAAATTACCCATCAAACTCTATAAGTTTTGCATTAATGTTTCACAAATAGGTTCGATTCACATACTTTTTCAAAAAAAGGAAATTTTTTTTTTCACAAATTAGAATCTATGTGTGATTATGTGAACGCAGTTTGTGATTCGTATAATGATACTTTTGCAAAGGAAGGCATGAAAACAATAGATAAAGTTATAAGGGAATAGAAGAAATTCACAAAATAACTTGATCATGAACCTGAAATGCACAACACTTTGCAAGAACAAGATGGTAATTTGAAACATCAACAGTGACCAAGGTAAACTCTATATACTATGCTCCAAAATGAGTTACAGAAGTTTGCTAATCTCAGAAAGGACTGCAAAAGTCACAGAATTTTGAAAAGCATAAGGAGAACTCCTTTACAAAGAGGCAAAAAATGCCATATATACTAAAATTGTGTCGGCCCCTGCCCTAGGGCTTACAAAAAATATCATCCTCTAGAAAAAGATCTGCCCTTAGATCTTTTAATGAAGTTAATTCTGCATTGAATGTATATCCCCACTATCCATGTTCCTGTTGGAGTTAAAATGACACTGACAAGGGGGGGGGTGAATCAGTGTCTTAACAAATTTGACCAATTTTCAAAAATTCAAAAACATAGCTCAGATTTGATCTCAATATTATTATGATTAATGCATTCATGAGTTGAATGTAATCATTCATAAACATAATTGAGAAAAGTAATAATCCCAACAGTGTACTGAAACAACAACAACACAGTAAAGCAGTGAGAACACAAAAGAACAAAGTGACACAAAATTTTCCAAGTGGAAAACCCTCCTGGGGTATAAAAACCACTTCCTAAATGCCTTCCAGGCTTAATCTTTTAATCAACTGTTCACAATGCCTTATAGGCTGATTTTTGAGCACCCACTCAAGGAGCACCAAACCCTCATTTAGAGATATCTATCTCAAGGAGTAGCAACCCCTCAAATTATGAATTGAACAACAATGATAACTCAGAGGATTTCTCTGTTTTTAGTTAAGCACATATTTCTCTATTTTCTCGTCTACAGAATACCTTAAAGATTCAATATTTGAATCCCTAAATCACTACATAGAGAAGAAATTTACAATCTCTGCATCTTGTTATTCAAATTTTATTGCAGAGTTTTATCCATACATTTTCATACAACCAAGGAATGATAATCTTAGAATTACAACAACAGCAGCAGAAAAGAGTTTTCTACTTCTATTTATAAATCTGCCAGATAGGTAACTGTCTTCAAGAGTAACGACTGAACAACCAAACAAAACAAGAGCCATTTCACCTAGCTAAGAGCCGTCCTCAACAAGTCTGAAACTTATGAGATCATTTCACTACATAAAAAGCACAACTGCCCACCACAAAAAATCATAACCTCTAATGCATGAAAGACAATACTAAGTCAGGGCATCATTTGTCATATTAGTAATAGAGATGCAGAGAGCAGTTAAAGAAAATGGTGATTATAAACCAGTATGTGCAGCATGAAACACATATATAAAAATACTAGACAAAACTGCAACTCCCATGGCTCCATCAACCACAGTCGAGCTTCTAGCCAGAAAGGAACATCAAACATAGCAGCCATACCATTCATTTCTGAACCAAAAATGAATTTCATCCTGATAATGTCATTACAGCCAACAACAATAGTAAAGAACAATTTATGAAACTTTCTCATGATGGCAGCTAGGCTAGGGTTCGATACCCAACTAAAAGAATAAACTCAAAAAGTTTACCCTAACATTCTTTTCAATCGATGTAACGGTATGCTGAAGGCAACTTTAATCATTAATCATACTTTGGTTCCTTCTGTTTCGCCGTGACCCTTCGTTATTGAGCATACCCTATAGAGAATTCACTTTGTTTTGTCGAAAGCCCCGAGCTCACAATAGATTACCAAGACATTAATATTCTCACACCGACATAAACCTTTTGTCTTATGTGCTTCGCTATAACATTATGATATCGGGGAGACCTCCTGTAGAGCACACCATGTCTTTCCAAAAGTCTTCATCCACTTGTGTGTCGCTGTGACATTATACTGTCGGGGAGACGTTATACAACCAACATTGAGTTTCATCGATGGGCTTCCTTAGTGTATTATTCATTTGCTGAGACATAAGGAAACTTCTCACCGAGATGCCCTTTAGTTTCATTCACTATCGCTGTGACCATACGATATCAGAGAGACCTCTCATAGATTAGATTTTGTTTCACCGAAGGTCACTTGATACACATTGTCGCCGTAACATATCGCTCTCGGGAAGACCTATTCCGAAGAGAACATCTCTCACTGACAAGAAATTTGAAAGAAGTCATTTGAAAAGTCGTTGTAACTTCAAACTATCGGGGAAACATCTTGTAGATCATTTTAGTCATACCAATACACCCCGAATTCACACCTGTTCGCCAAAACTTCCAGAAAGTCCTGCCGAAGGCAATTGTCCAACAACGGTTAGTGTGACATTGCACATTCGCTATGACCCTTTTCCGAAGCCTTAAGCTCTTGCCAATGTGTTTCCATTTAATCTCGGATCGGTGTGACATACCAATTTCGCTGAGACCACATACCGACAGAATAACATATGCCGATAGAGATCACTTTCTATCACCGAAACAAAAAAGAGGTCTTGCCGATAGCTGCTAGTATGTTAAATTTAATCAACATGACATCATAAATGTCTTGCCGATAGGCAACACAGACATTTCAAAAATGGATCAGGGAGACCCTGCCATTGTCACGCCGAAATGAGTAAGCCCGAATGAGAAACAACCAATACCTTTAGACAAATGAGATGTCAGAACCAAGGTAAATGTAATGCCTTCAAAAATGTGAGATCAAAGAATGTAATCAAATGGCTTGTAATCATGTGAAATACACCAGTGGTATGCAAAGAGAACCATCCTGAGACTGATCATCAAAGAGAACTAACTGAAAGAGATTTTTTCATCAAGGACAAACTATAAACACAACAGAGATCCAACAAAATCCCCCTTTGTCCTTGATGGAAAAACACAAATGACTCTCCCCCTTTTTGCCTCAAAGACAAAGAATAGAAGAGAAGAATGTGCATTGCCATGAAACACAACTGAGAAGCCAACCAAAATATCATGAGAAACAGCTACAAAAAGAGTAACAGTGCAGCAACCAAGATTGTAGGAGAGCTATAAGTGAATCAAAATAGATAATATACTCCCCCTAAGCCAATGCTAGTAAAATTAGAGAAGTAAAGATTGAGAGATAACTCCCAATCGAAGTCTCAACCTTTCAAATAACTCTTTAGCTAAGGGCTTAGTAAAAATATCAGCCACCTGATCTTGTGAGCCAACAAATTGTAAGCAGATTTCATTAGCCAAAACTTTTTCTCGAAGAAAGTGAAACTTGATAGCAATATGTTTAGTGCGAGAGTGCATAACATGATTTTTTGAAATATTTATCACACTAGTGTTATCACAAAGAATGGAAACAGGTTTAGAAACATCAATACCCATATCTGAAGGAGTCTGACTCATCCAAAGAACTTGAGTACAACATGAAGTGGCAGCAATGTATTCTGCTTCAGCAGTAGAAACAAAAACATATACTTGTTTCTTGCTGTGCCATGCCACTAAATGATCACCAAGAAAGAATGCAACACCACTTGTGCTTTTCCTATCATCCAAACAACCAGCCCAGTCAACATCAGTATAAGCAATCAAAGAGAAATAATTGCTTCTAGGATACCAAAGACCATAATCAAGAGTGCCCTGAATATATTTAAAAATCCTTTTAACAACAGTGACATGGGATTCTTTAGGTGATGCCTGAAACCGTGCAATAGTGCAAATTGCTTGCATAATGTCAGGTCTAGAGGCGGTTAAATATAAAATACTGCCGATCATTGATCTATATTCAGTTTGATTTGTATCAGGAGAATCATCAACCTTAGTAAGTTTGCATCCAGTAACCATTGGAGTGCTAACTGGATGGCATTCATCCATCTGAAATTTCTTAAGCATCTCTCTAGCATACTTGGTTTGAGAAAGAAATATTCCATTTTCACGTTGAGAGATTTGAAGACCCAAGAAGAAATTTAATTCTCCTAATAATGACATTTCAAATTCAGATTCCATTAGCTGAGAGAATTTTTTACTCAAGGTAGCATTGTTGTAGCCAAAGATAGTGTCATCAACATAAATTTCAACAACCAAAATATCAGAACCTTCAGTTTTAACATAAAGATTGCTATCTACACCTCCTCTAACAAAACCATTTGAAAGCAAATGACTGTCCAGCCTAGAGTACCAAGCTCTAGGTGCTTGTTTTAATCCATAGAGGGCCTTTTTCAATCTGTAAACATGATCAGGCTTATCTTTGCAAATAAATCCTTTAGGCTGTTCAACATAGACCTCTTCATCTAAATAGCCATTTAAAAAAGAAGTTTTGACATCCATTTGATAGACAGTAAAGTCTTTATAAACAAAATAAGCCAAGAATATTCTGATAGATTCTAATCTAGCAACGGGTACAAAGGTTTCACCAAAATAAATACCTTCTTGTTGAGCATAGCCTTCATAGACAAATCTTGCTTTGTTGCGAATAACATTACCATTTTCATCAACATTGTTTCTGTATATCCATTTTCCTCCAATGACATTCTTGTCATCTGGTCTTGGGACTAACTCGCAAGTTTGATTTTTCTCAATCTGATCAATTTCTTCCTCCATAGAATTAATCCAACATGAATTTGTGAGAGCTTCATTAAAATTTTTAGGCTCAAACTGAGTAACTAAACAAAAAGAAATTTGTGCCTTTTCATGAGATTCTGCAGCCTTTCTTCTAATTTGAACTCCTGCATTTTTATCCCCAATAATCTGATCTTTGGGGTGATATTTAACTAGAGATTTTGATGCAACCTTTTCAGGACTTGCTGTTTCATTTTTAGGGCTTGCTGAATTAGTATTAGGCTTTGCTGTTTCAGCTCCTTCTAAAATTATTTCTAGTTCAAGTTCTTCTTCCTCATTATCCTACAAAGATTCATCATACAAATGTGGTCTTTCATCAAATTTTACATTAACAACTTCAACAATCTTATTAAGCCTTTTGTTAAGGAATTTATAAGCTTTGCTGTGAGTTGAGTATCCCAAAAAGATACCCTCATCACTCTTTGATTGAAAGCTCCCAAGGTTATCATCATCTTTCTTGATAAAACACTTACTTCCAAAATTTTTAAAGTGTTTGACAAAAGCAGTTTTTCCATACCAAAGTTCATAAGGAGTGTGTTTAGATTTCACCCTAAGTTGCACTCTATTCGAAATGTATACAGCTGTATGAAAAGCTTCTTTCCAATACATATCAGTCAACTTAGCTTCATCTAGCATGGTTCTAGCCATTTATTTTACAGTTCTATTCTTACGTTCAACTACCCCATTTTGTTGAGGTGTTTTTGTTGCAACATACTGTCTTTTAATGTCGTGCTGTTCACAGTAATCAATAAACTCTTGAGAAGTGAACTCACCTCCTTTGTCAGATCGCAGACATTTAAGTTTCAGATCAGATTCCTTTTCAACCATTTTATAGAAAATTTTGAACCTTCTAAAGGCTTCTGATTTGTGCTTAAGAAATGTGACCCATATCATTCTAGTATAATCATCCACAAACAACATAAAGTACCTTTCACCATTAATAGACCTTATTCTGGTTGGTCCACATAAATCAGTATGCACAAGCTGTAAAGGTTTTGAAGAAGAATGTTCTTTTGTTTTGAAGCTGATTTTAGTCTATTTACCACTTAAACATTCTTTGCACACAAAGTTTTCTGGCTTGCTAAGAACTGGTAGACCTCTAACATTCTGATTTTTACTGATTCTAACTAGATTTTCAAAGTTTATGTGTCCTAATCTTTTATGCCATAACCAATTCTCTTCAATTTGGCCCATTAGACACATACCTTGATTATTGTCATTGCTTGATGTGTTGAGAAGATTGTACACATTTCCTTTTGTCCTCCTTCCAGCTGCAATAGCCTTTCCTAGCTTGTTCTTAATCTCACATCCCTGCGAAGTGAAAAGAACATGATAACCACTATCATAGATTTGACTAACACTTAGAAGATTGTGCTTGAGACCTTGCACATAGTACACATTATAGATAGGAGTGTCTTCATTCAGAAGAAGTGAACCTCTACCTTTAATTTGAATACCAGAGTTATCACCAAACTTAACATAACCACCTACATAATCTTCAATATTTATAAACTTATCCTTCTCGCCAGTCATATGGTTAGAACATCCACTGTCCAGGACCCATAAGTCTTTTTTCTTGGAATGAAAAGCAGTTTGAACCAACATAGATTGCTCAATGTTGTTAACAGTCCTAGGTTTCCAAACCTTTGTAATTTTCTGTTGTTTCGATTGCAGATCAGTTCTGCACTGTTTGACAGAATGTCCCAAAGCATTGCATTTAAAACATCTAATCTGTCTAACAAAACCATAGTGTTTCCTAAGACCAAACTTGGGTATTCTAGGATTCATAAGCCTGCATGTGCTCACCTTATGGTCAAATTTGTTGCAGAAAAAACAATAACCATAGAAGAAGGGATTGTATCTGTAAGATGATCTATTACCTTTCAAGGGCTGAACATGATTCTTACCAAAATTGGAGTGATTTGGACATGAACCCTTGATTTCAGAAGAGGGGTTTTGTTTTGCATGGTCAATTGAGCATTCACCCTTTTCAAAACCAACACCAGTTTTATCTTTGTACATCTTCTGCTTACTAAGCATCTCATTCAGTTTTAGAGTGCTTTCGTATTTTTCAATTTCCTTCCTAAGACAGACTGCTTCTTGTTCCAATTTTTGAATTTCTTGATCTTTGTAGCTTACAGTCTCTCGAAGACAGTCTTCAACTCTTTTAGCTTCTTCAAGCTGAGTTTTCAGAGAGACCATTTGTTGATCTGGTTTATGTTCTTGAGCAAGAACTTGTTTTTTGAGTTTTCTAACCTCTTGTAAAGCACATTTCAACTCACTTTCAAGATCTACTTCATCTTCTTCAACATCAATAGTGCTTGAATCATTTTGCTGAGTAATTTCAGCCATGAAAAAAGTTTCATCTTCTTTAGTTGATGAATCTTTAGACTCAATATCAAATTCATCCTTACTAAATAGACTTTTCTTCTTTTTGAAATTGAAGTTTCGTTTAGGTTTGAAGGTATTCTTCTTAGGCTATTTTTTAGTTGTCTCGTTCTCACAGATTTGATCATCATAGGGACACTTTGTAGCAAAGTGACCTATTTTTCCATAGTTAAAACATTTAAAGGGAAGTTTTCCCTTATATTTTCCTGATCCCTTTTTAAATCTTCTAACAAAATGGGATTCTTTAGAATCTAACAACTCTGATTCACTGAATTTGACTTTTTCTTTCTTTTCAGTGTTAAAGGTAGTTTCTTTTTCTATTGAATTGTTTTTGCTAGTTCTCATTTCATAGGCAGTAAGTATTCCTTGCAGGCTATCTAAGGTGAGGTGATCAAAGTGTTTCTCTTCTTCTAGGGCTGAAACCTTAGATTCAAATTTGGATGGTAAGGTTATAACAACCTTTGTGACTACATCAAATTCATTAACCTCTTGACCTAGACCTTTCATTGCATTGACAACTTCATCAACTCTTAGGAAATATTCAACCACTTTTTCATCATCCTTCATTTTCAACTCCTCAAACTGATGTTTGAGTGTAATGATTTTTGACAGTTTGACTTTCTCATTCCCTTGATATATAGTTTCAAGTTTTTCCCAGATATCATGAGCAGATTTTCAATGCATGACTTTAATGAACACATCTTTAGTTAACCCACACAAGATGGCATGCTTAGCTCTGACATTTGTTTCATACCTCTTTTTTTTAGCAGGATTAGTGGGAATAGAGGCTGGTACATTGTAAGCATTTATAACAATGCTCCAAACATCAACATCAAAAGAAATAAGAAAAGCTTCCATTTTGATTCTCCAGAACACATAATCTGTTCCATCAAATAACAGAGCTCTGGTTACAGAGGCACCGTCTTGAGAATGTGCCATTAAACAAACTCCAAGACCAAGATCAATCCAAGGATTAAAACCTATTAGAGGACCCTACGCTCTGATACCAATTGTTGGAGTTAAAATGACACTAAGAGGGGGGGTGAATCAGTGTCTTAATAGATTTGACAATTTTCAAAAAATCAAAAACATAGCTCAGATTTGATCTTAATATTATTCTGATTAATGCATTCATGAGTTGAATGTAATCATTCATAAACAGAATTGAGAAAAGTAATAATCCCAACAGTGTACTGAAACAACAACACAGTAAAGTAGTGAGAACACAAAAGAACAAAGTGACAAAATTTTTCGAGTGGAAAACCCTCCTGGGGTATAAAAACCACTCCCTAAATGCCTTCCAGGCTTAATCTTTTAATCAACTGTTCACAATGCCTTATAGGCTGATTTTTGAGCACCCACTCAAGGAGCACCAACCCCTCATTTAGAGATATCTATCTCAAGGAGTAGCAACCCCTAAAATTATGAATTGAACAACAATGATAACTCAGAGGATTTCTCTGTTTTTAGCTAAGCACATATTTCTTTGTTTTCTCGTCTACAAAATACCTTAAAGATTCAATATTTGAATCCCTAAAATACTACATAGAGAAGAAATTTACAATCTCTGCATCTTGTTATTCAGATTTTATTGTAGAGTTTTATCCATACATTTTCATACAACCAAGGAATGATAATCTTAGAATTACAACAACAACAATAGAAATGAGTTTTTTGCTTCTATTTATACATCTGCCAGATAGGTAACTGTCTTCAGGAGTAACAGCTGAACAACCAAACAAAAAAAGAGCCATTTCACCCAGCTAAGAGTCGTCCTCAACAAGTCTGAAACTTCTGAGATCTTTTCACTTCATAAAAAGCACAATTTCCCACCACAAAAAATCATAACCTCTAATGCATGAAAGACAATACTCAGTCAAGGCATCATTTGTC
The DNA here is from genome assembly GCA_007258455.2 of Sequoia sempervirens. NCBI lineage: Eukaryota > Viridiplantae > Streptophyta > Pinopsida > Cupressales > Cupressaceae > Sequoia > Sequoia sempervirens. The sequence continues at coordinate 402,341,818 of VDFB02075321.1, forward strand.
ATATTAGTAACAGAGATGCAGAGAGCAGTTAAAGAAAATGGTGATTATAAACCAGTATGTGTAGCATGAAACACATAAATAAAAATACCAGACAAAACTGCAACTCCCATGGCTCCATCAACCATTGTCGAGCTTCTAGCCAAAGAGGCGCATCAAACATAGCAGCCATACCATTCATTTCTGAACCAAAAATGAATTTCATCCTGACAATGCCGTTATAGCCAGCAACAATAGTAAAGAATAGTTTATGAAACTTTCTCATGATGGCGGCCAGGCTAGGGTTCGATACCCAGCTAAAAGAATAAACTCAAAAAGTTTACCCTAACATTCTTTTCAATCGATGTAACGGTATGCCGAAGGCAACTTTAATTGTTAATCATACTTTGGTTCCTTTTGTTTTGCCGTGACCCTTCGTTATTGGATAGACCCTATAGAGAATTCACTTTGTTTTGTCAAAAGCCTCGAGATCACAATAGATCGCCAAGACATTAATGTTCTCACACCGACAGAAACCTTTTGTCTTATGTTCTTTGCTATAACATTATGATATCGGGGAGACCTCCTGTAGAGCACACCATGTCTTTCCGAAAGTATTCATCCACTTGTGTGTCGCTGTGACATTATACTGTCGGGGAGACGTTATATAGCCAACATTGAGTTTCATCGATGGGCTTCCTTAGTGTATTATTCATTTGCTGAGACATAAGGAAACTTCTCACCGAGATGCCCTTTAGTTTCATTCACCATCGCTGTGACCATACGATATTGGAGAGACCTCTCATAGATTAGATTTTGTTTCACCGAAGGTCACTTGATACACATTGTCGTCGTAACATATCGCTCTCAGGAAGACGTATTTCGAAGAGAACATCTCTCACCGACGAGCAATTTGAAAGAAGTCATTTGAAAAGTCATTGTAACTTCAAACTATCAGGGAAACATCTTGTAGATCATTTCAGTCATACCGAAACACCTCAAATTCACACCTGTTCGCCGAAACTTCCAGAAAGTCCTGCCGAAGGCAATTGTCTAATGGCGGTCGGTGTGACATTGCACATTCACTATGACCCTTCGCCGAAGCCTTAAGCTCTTGCCGATGTGTTTCCATTTAATCTATGATCGGTGTGACATACCAATTTCACTAAGACCACATACCGACGGAATAACATATGCCGATAGAGATCACTTTCTATCGTTGAAACAAAAAAGAGGTCTTGCCGACAGCTGCCAGTATGTTAAATTTAATTGACATGACATCATAAATGTCTTGCCGATAGGCAACACAGACATTTCAAAAATGGATCGGGGAGACCCTGCCATTGTCACGCCGAAATGAGTAAGCCTGAATGAGAAACAACCAATACCTTTAGACAAATGAGATGTCAGAACCAAGGTAAATGTAATGCCTTCAAAAATGTGAGATCAAAGAATGTAATCAAATGGCTTGTAATCATGTGAAATACACCAGTGGTATGCAAAGAGAACCATCCTGAGACTGATCATCAAAGAGAACTAACTGAAAGAGATTTTTTCATCAAGGACAAACTATAAACACAATAGAGATCCAACAGTTCGAGCCTCCTTGAAGGGCCGCTTTGAATGCTCTAAAGGATTAAAATTAATGCCGATGCCCCTTTACCAGTAGCGATCCCAACTGTCACTGTGACTCACGATTTCTTCTTCCTTTGGTTTGATTCTCACTCTAGATATTTCTTCAAGTCAACCGTTTTCGACAAGCAACATCCAACCTGCCCTGTTAGATTCAAACACCATGTTCACCGAGCTGACTAATCAGCTTCGATCTCAGAGTAGATCGATGTCGTTATGCTCTGTTGATCTCGTTCACAGGGGGTAGTCAAACAATCAAATGGATCATGGTCCATCCTTAGCTCCCTCTGATTGGTCAAACTCATGCCACACAAGGTCCTAGGTGGTCAAAGGTTATTCAGCCAGAATCACATGTCTGTGAGACATTGGCCGTGTCTCCTCGATGTGATCATACTCTATAGCAACATCGACATAGCACACATTTGTTGGGAGGACTTCATAGTGAGCGAAAAAAGTTACACCGATGTTAAAGATGGTCACCCAGACTATCATTGTCGACCAGAGGTCACAACGAGTGTAATCCATTCAGCCAAGAGTCTCGGCGAGCCTCAAGAGTTACATCGCTATCATATAAACCATCGGCAAGACAAACATTCATCAGCAAGAGGTCATAGCGGATTTCATTAGCCATGCTGATATCCTTTTCCATCGCTAAGACCTTACTTGTCGGCAGGACATCATGTTGAGCTCCACACGTTACACCGAAGGCACAAAACATGTCGGCGAGAGTACCACCAGTCGGTGAGCTCCTCCATTCTCTCTGAGCTCACTTCATTTCAGCAAGACCCCTTCTTGGTCGGCGAGACCTTTCGCCGAGATCTCTATTTTTCTGAGATATTATCGGGTCGGCAGGACCTCATGCCGAAGGTAAACAAATCTCCCCAATGCCAGCCTTGTGAACAACTTTCATTGTGACTCCCACCGGTTGGGAAGACTTCACAGTGGGTGGCAAGAGTCTTACCGATGTCCCTTTCTATTTCGGAAAGACCTTCCACCGAGCGCCAAACATTACACCAAGACCCTTTCATTTTGGTGAGACCACCCTCGGTCGGGGAGACATCATAGTGAAGGCACAAGCTTTCACCGAGACCTCCATCCGTCGACATGACCTTATGCCGAAGGAAAAATCCTTCGGCGAGCTCGTTTCATCATCTGTCGGCAGGACCATAGCGGGTCGGGAAGACTTCTCCCCGATGACAATCTCCCTTCACCGAGACTTTTCTGGGTCGGTGAGACCACGATCATTCAGCGAGACTTTATGCCGAAGGAAAACCCTTCAGTAAGACCTTGGGTCGGCAAGACCTCACGGCGAAAGCACCCTCCGTTGGCGAGACCACCAGGCATCGGCAAGACCTCATGCCAAACTCACAGCCTTTCGGTGAGACATTCACTTCGTCGTCGAGACATCTCCCCTAGCTTAATATTACGCCGAGAGTTCCATTCTTTCAGTGAGACTTCATTTGATCGGTAGGACTTCATAGCGAACAAGGGCTCCTTTCCCCAATGACAATCCCTTTTAGGCAAGCTAGCCTTGTGCACAACGGTCGGTGTGACTTCTTTCTAGCAGAGAGATACATAAAAACTCCTGGCGATTGAAATGTCTGGGAGACCGGTGTATTTCAAATGAGTAGAACCATACTGTCAGTCGGCAAGACATCTAGCTGGTCTCAGCGACTTTCTTCATCAGGAGTTTTATGCCAAATCTGACTGAGGCAGGCTTTCCCAATAGACTTCCTCGTGAAATAGCATCAGATGCATGATTTAATCCTGCACAAAAATGCCCCCATTTGGCCTTCATAACACCTGAAACATAGTTTTCCCTGCCTGATTGAGCCTGTAGGTGAAAATTGGGTAACAGTAGACTAGAAAGAAAATAAAATGTTTGAGGACTGATAATGGTGGTGAATTTTTCTCTAATGATTTTGATAGATTCTGTAAAGATTGTGGTATTCATAGACAAAAGACAACTCTGTATTCTCCCCAATAGAATGGAGTTGTAAAAAGAATAAACAAGACATTGATGGAGAAGGCTAGGAATATGTTGAGTGGTGTTGGCCTAAAACAAAGGTTTTGGGCTAAAGCTATTGCCACTTCCTATTATCTGATTAACAGGTCTCCTACATCAACTCTTATTGCTAAGACACCTATAGAGGCATGGTCGGGTCGCAAGCCTTCATTAAGAGATCTTATATTTTTTGGTTGTGAGGCATATGCACATGTGCCAAAGGAGAAGCAAACAAAGTTGGAGAACAAGGTTGTGAAATGTATCTTCATCGGATATGGTTATGGTGTGAAAGCATACAAGCTTTGGGATCCTGTTGCACAAAAGGTAATATATAATAGAAGTGTTATTTTTAGAGAAACTAAGCCTTCTTTTGTTCCATTGCAGCCAAAACAAAGTAAACAAGAAGATGTGATTCAATTTCCTTCTACACCTGAGAAAGTTGAATCGAGGCCCATGGATAGACAAGAATTTGAGGAGAGCTCATCTAGCTCTAGATCTTTAGAAGAGGAGGAAGAACCTCGAACTCAACTTGTTCGTAGGTCTACAAGGAATAGACAACCATCTGAAAGGTATACACCTGATGATTGGAGATGTATTTTTGCTTTGAATACTAACATGGATGAACCCAAATCTGTAGAAGAGGCACTAGGTATGAATGATGCAAAATCCTAGAAGATTACTATGGATGAAGAAATGACATCTTTGAAAAAGAATGATACATGTGATCTTGTACCATTGCCCGAAGGATGGAAACCTTTTGGTTGCAAATGGATGTTCAAGAAAAATATTGGTTCAGATGGGGGTATCAAGAAGTACAAAGCAAGGTTGGTTGTGAAAGGTTACCCTCAAGTTGAGGGTGTTGATTATGGTGAGATATTCTCTCCTGTTGCAAAAATGACATCCATTAGATTTTTGCTTGCTATTGCTGCTACTTATGATTTAGAGGTTGAGAAAATGGATGTGAAAACTACTTTCCTTCATGGTGACTTGGAGGAGGATATTTATATGACACATCCAGAGCACTATGTGGTGAAAGGTAAAAGTAAGTTGGTTTGCAAATTGAAGAAATATTTTTATGGCTTAAAACAGAGTCCTAGGATGTGGTACCAAAAAATTGATACATATGTGTTGAGTTTGGGATTTGAACGTTCTAAATTAGATCATTGTGTTTATTATAAAACTGATGGTGATCATTTTCTATTTATTGCATTATACATTGATGATATGTTATTTATCGACAATGGGAAAGGTATGATTTCAGAATTGAAATCTCAACTTGCTGATAAATTTGAAATGAAAGATCTTGGTGCAGCTAGGTACATTCTTGGGATGGAAATTAAAAGAAATAGAGTGAACAGAAAGCTATGTCTTGGCCAAAGTAAGTATGTCAATTCAATTTTACAAAGATTTAACATGCAAGATTGTAGACCATTGTGTGTTCCCCTTTCTGTTGGAATAAAGTTATCTATTTCAAATTGTCTAACATATCCATCAAAGATGGAAGACATGAGTAGAGTGCCTTACCAGAGTGCAGTTGTAAGTTTGATGTATGCTATGGTTTGTACTAGAATAGACATTTCCCAAGCAGTGAGAGTTCTTTCTAGATATATGTCTAATCCTGGTAGAGTTCATTGGGATGCATTTAAAAGAGTCTTCAGATATTTGCGTGGTACCTCAGATTATTCCTTGTGTTATCATAGTAATGTGATTGAAGACAAAATTTCCCTTGATATTCATGGTTATGTGGATTCAGACTGGACAGGTGATATTGATAGCAGACGATCCACCAGTGCTTATGGGTTTACTTTATTTGGTGGTGTAATCAGTTGGATGAGTAAGCGACAAGCTGTGGTTACTTTGTCTACTACTGAAGAAAAGTATATGGAAGTTAATTATGCTTGTAAAGAAGCCATTTGGCTAAAGAGACTGTGCTGAAGGGTAGATTATCAATAAACCCTCTTCTCAAAAATTACACTCAAACAACCATAACAATGCAAGAAAATCTGCAACACAATTTCATGAATTCATTTGAAGTTTGCAACATAAAGTCTACAGAATATGGAAATCTGATTACAATATTGGTTTTAGTAAACAAATGATTGAAGGGAAGCAACATATTCCCATTACATAATTTGAAAATAACACAAAAACAAGCTACAACAACAAAATCAACCTATGTTCTTCATGAGCACCTCCAAAATTGCTCTTTCCTCCTACAATCAATCACCTGAAATCCTTCAACCTTCAACAATGGAGACTTCAATATTTAATTTCTACCATAATCCCCTCAACCTACAACATAAGGTATTCAAAACCACCTCTTAGAATACCATGCCAAGCTCTCTCTTTCTCCAAAACTTGCAGCAATAAATGAAAGCCAAAAACATGCAATAAAACCCTCTCCAAAAATAAAAAATCCAATTTTTTCCCTCCAATTGGAAAAGCCATGGCCACCTCCATGGAATGAGTGGTTTCTAATATGGAAAAATCAATAAATTATTTTTAATTTCATTTTATAACTCCCAAAACCCAATGCCCAAGTTTTCTTTTTTTGATTTTTCCAAAAATGCAACTACACCTCCAACTATCTCCACTTGCTAACTTGCATAACAACACCACATGTCCTAGTGCAAATTTCCTCACATTGGCGCTTATTCCTGCACACTCAAGAACTCTTGCTTTGATACCACTGATGAAGGGTAGATTCCCAATAAACCCTCTTCTCAAAAATTACACTCAAACAACCATAACAATGTAAGAAAATCTACAACACAATTTCATGAATTCATTTGAAGTTTGCAACATAAAGTCTACACAATATGGAAATATGATTACAATATTATTTTCAGTCAACAAATGACTGAAGGGAAGCAAAATATTCTCATTACATAATATGAAAATAAGACAAAAAAAATCTACAACAACAAAATCAACCTATGTGCTTCATGAGCACCTCCAAAAATGCTCTTTCCTCCTGCAATCAATCACATAAAACCCTTCAACCTTCAACAATGGAGCCTTAAATATTTAATGTCTGTCATAATCCCCTCAACCTGCAACAAAAGTGATGCAATGCTATAGGAAGAAAAAACACTAACTCAATCTCATTTGACAAATCTCAAAACAAATCTTTCATGTCCTTGCAACTAGGGCTCGTTCTTCTTCACAAAACTCATCTAAATATTCTCCAAAATCAATGAAACCAATGGGAAATAATTCATAACCTTAAAAAAACCTTCATGCAAATTTTTACCAATTTCTAATGGTTAAAATGAAAGATATGCAATTTTTATTGCTTGCTGCCCTGTCAAATCTGAACATACCTGCCTGGAGTAAAATTGTTATAACTTCTTCATACCTGCACGAATTTCAATGAAACCAATTGCATTTGAAATTAGATTCACAAAAAATTAACATAAAATCACTTTTGTATCATAATATTTCCATACAATTCCGTACAAGGCCAAGAAACAACAGAAAAACACTTCAAAAATAACATAAATTCATGGTGAAACTTATGATTTTTCATTCAATTCTTACCACCACCCCTCCAAACAATGGATGGATGTAAAAATTTCTTTTAAAAATGTGTTTTAATCAGTTTCAACCACTTACAATGACCTTTTACATGACTTGAACCTTAGTATTCCCATATTTGCAATATTTGCAATTTTTGACAATTTTCCACCTACTTGACTCTTGAACTTCCAAATCTTGCAATTACAACTTGAATTTTTTTCCAAAATATTACAAAATATTATTTTAAAGACTCCAAACAACCAAAGACCCCTAAAACATTTAAAATGGTCAATTAGACCTTATTACATGACTCAAACACCTTACAAAACAAATTTTTATAATATGGAACAACTTTAAACATTATTTGACAAATGAATTAAAATATGACTTCCTAAGACTCAAAAATATCTAAAATGGTTTGATAAACCTTATTATAAGACCCAATACCCAAAATAGAGCAACTATTTACAAATGGACTCATGGAGGCAAGAAATCAAATAGGTGCTCCTACACCAAACTCCCGGGGGGAAAAGAATTCAAGCCCCTTTGAATTGTCCTCTTCCTGGTCTTCCAGTTCCTTTTCACTTTGTCCTTTGTCTTTTAAACCATCTTTGGTCCTTTCTTCCTTTTCTTCTTCTTATGCCTTCTATCAATCATCCTTGCAACTTGGAGGTTCCAAAACTTCATCATATCATCATACACTTTTCCTTATCCTTCATGACCTACACATACATACTCCAAAGAAAAATTAGAAACAAAATATTGAGACCTTGAGGTCTCCTCCTTGTCTTCTTGCACTTTGATGAGTTCTTCTTCCTCTTTCTTGGCTTGTCCTAATCCAACCTTGCTATCCCATTCTTCTTCAATGGCTGCGAACTTTTCCCAAAAATAATCTTCTTCATCCACCTTTGCTTGTTCATTACCTTCTCCCATCAATACTACCTTCTTCTTAACTGTCAAGTGCCAACTTGTTGCTTGTCTATACAACTGTTCCATCTTCATCATGGACTCTGCATAAAATTCATTGAACTTTTCTTCCCTTCTCTTCATCTCTTGATTTAACTAAGCTATCTCTTTTTCAATCATCTCTTGTCTCTTCCTTTCTTCCTCTGCCTACAAATACCCTCTTAACACTTCCATATTATTCTCTACTCTCAAGCAAGCTTCTTCTTGCTTCAACTTCTCTCAACTTTCTTTGCCTTCTCTTGGCAGCAACTAGGTTCTTCTTAACCCGCACAAACCACAACACACAACCACAATATCTTTCTCTACCTAGACCTTACTGGGCTTTGATACCAATCTAATGCAATGCTAGAGGAAGAAAAAACACTAACTCAATCTCATTTGACAAATCTCAAAACAAATCTTTCATGTCCTTGCAACTAGGGCTCGTTCTTCTTCACAAAAATAATCTAAATATTCTCCAAAATCAATGAAACCAATGGGAAATCATTCATAACCTTAAAATAGATCTTCATGCAAATTTTTACCAATTTCTAATGGTTAAAATGAAAGATATGCAATTTTTATTGCTTGCTGCCCTATCAAATCTGAACATACCTGCCTGGAGTAAAATTGTCATAAATTCTTCATACCTGCATGAATTTCAATGAAACCAATTGCATTTGAAATTATATTCACAACACTTTAACATACAATCACTTTTGTATTATAATTTGTCCATAAAATTCCATACAAGGCCAAGAAACAACAGAAAAACACTTCAGAAATAACATAAATTCATGGTGAAACTTATGATTTTTCATTCAATTCTTACCACCACCCCTCCAAAAGATGGATGGATGTAAAAATAGCTTTTAAAAATGTATTTTAATCAGTTTAAACCACTTACAATGACTTTTTACATGACTTGACCCTTAGTATTCCCATATTTGCATTTTTTGCAATTTTTGACAATTTTCCACCTACTTGACTCTTGAATTTCCAAATCTTGCAATTTCCACTTGAATTTTTTTTTAAAATATTAAAAAATATTATTTTAAAGACTCCAAATGACCAAACACCCCTAAAACATTTAAAATGGTCAATTAGACCTTATTACATGACTCAAACACCTTACAAAGCAAATTTTTACAATATGAAACAACTTTAAACATTATTTGACAAATGACTTAAAATATGACTTCCTAAGACTCAAACACCTCTAAAATGGTTTGATAAACCTTATTATAAGACCCAATACCAAAAATAGAGCAACTATTTACAAATGGCCTCATGGAGGCAAGAAATCAAGTAGGTGCTCCTGCACCAAAAAGGTATTCAAAACCCCCTCTTAGAATACCATGTCAAGCTCTCTCTTTCTCCAAAACTTGCAGCAACAAATGAATGCCAAAAAAATGCAATATAACTCTCTCCAAAAATCAAAAATCCAATTTTTTCCCTCCAATTGGAAAAGCAATGACCACCTCCATGGAATGAGTGGTTTCTAATATGGAAAAATCAATAAATTATTTTTTAATTCCATTTTATAACTCCCAAAACCCAATGCCCAAGTTTTCTTTTTCTGATTTTTCCAAAAATGCAACTACACCTCCACTATCTCCACTCTGCTAACTTGCATGAAAATTTTATTTTTTATTTAATTAAATATAATTACTCTCAACTTATCAAATTATCCCCCTAACATCAAATTAGCCTCCTAACATAAAATACAAATTAAAAATCCAAATTTGATTTTTTTTGGTTGATGCAAGATTGTCAGTCAACCGTGGATGCTTTTGCATTAGACTGTGTTCAAATATTGGAATAAAACAAGGTGCAATGATAATTTATTGCAACATCCAGAGTGTGACATTTCTAGCCAAGAACGTGACATTTCATGCTAGGACCAAGCACATTGACGTACATTATCATTTTGTTCGAGATATAGTCGAAGATGGCAAGGTGAAGCTAGTTAAGGTAGAGACTTTGATGAATGTTGCTAATTCTTTAACTAAGCATGTGAGCACAGAGAAGTTCATATGGCATTAAGAGATTATGGGCCTTTCGGCCCCTAGAAATTAAGAGACAATGTTTACCCCCTCCTGTTGCTCTTGAAAGGTGTTTGACAAGTGGGAGATTTGTTGGGAAAATGTGTCTCAACCTTGCAATTATATAAAGGTTATTGTTGATAGGATATATATATATATTTCCTAGTTACATCAATAGGTGTAATATACAATGGAAGCAAGGGGGAGAGTGAGATGCGTGTAAACAATTTTTTTGTTAACTTTTTCAAGAAACTACTAAAATGGCTGACATACATTAGATAAATGATACATTGCAAATCTAGACCGTTAATTATTAGGTTTTAGATCTAATGGTGGATATTTTGTTGGCTTGTCTTGCCCTAGAATGTAACTCTATTTTATGAGTGTGTTGTATTACGACTGCAAGAGAGAGACGGTGATGTATTTTGAGAGTCTAATAGAAGTCGCATTGTCTCTGGATCTTTGAGTGGTGATACTCCTATGAGAATCTTGCTCTACAAGTATATTGTAATGTTTGTGATTTACTGAATAATATATTGGGTGGCTTTAGGAGTGTGGGGTTTTGATCCTAAAAGGGTTTTCCCCACATAAATCACTGTGTCATGGTATGCATGATATTTATGTTTATTTCTATTTAAGTTTCTGTAACTGTTAAAGATCTATAAAGTTTTATATTATTCTCTTCTCAGGATTAGTGTATGAAGTTGTTCCGCTACCTTAGCTTCCTTACAAAAAAGTGTTTCCTTCTTCCAGCGAGTTTGCAAAATTGTGAGATGTGTCCAAAAGCTGTTCAATGAAAAGGATTCTTCTATTCGCGAAAGAGAATTTGAATCTATGTGGCAATCATAGATTTCCAAACATCAATGACCCAAATTTAAAATTGAGAACAACTATGACTAGTTGTGTGTCTGAAGCATATGTGTGAGCATTGATGGTGGATTTGATAGCTAGCTACCGAATTTTCCATATGAATTGGGTTAATTGTTCACTCTCAATTCATTGGAAGTAAAAAGAAAATAGAGCGGAGAAAAATTGTTGCAGTTTTAAGAGTGAATTAGGGTTTCCAATGCCATTGCTAGGGTTTATTGCTACAATCAAACCAATAAGTGACTTCAACTATTTTCTTTGCAAATTTGATTTGGAAGCTATTTTTGGGTTTAGAAAATTGGTTTAGAGTTTGAAAGGAGCTACCAATTTTTCTTTCAAAATAAAATTCTTGTAGATTTTTTTTGAAAGGGCCTAGAATATCCTACTTTAAGGTTTTAAGCTTTGAATTGTATAAATTCATGGCTAGAACATCGAAGGGAGTTAAGAGGGCATTGAATGAATATATAATGGCTCAATTGCTAGGGTCTGCAAAGAGACCTAGGGTTGGGAAAGGGTTAGGTATTTTTTCAGATAGGATCACAGACAATAACAATGTAAGTAAAGATGTGATTCCAATGCATGGATATGCTCTATGCAAACATTGTTATAGACAATAATTCACAAACAAGCCAATGTGCAATATATGGAAGTTAGGGTTGGAAAAATTGGTATGCGCTAACGTATTAATCAATATAGACCTAATTAGGGTTGTGGCAAGGTCTTACAACCCTAGCACTAGAGGAATTATGGCTGGAAAAGGTCGAACCCTAGTAACCACATCTAAGGAATTCATTTGTGAGGTTTTTGACCTCGACATAAATGCACATCTGCCAATTGACCTAGGTGCATTAACAAGCGAGTACCATAGATTGAAGGATAGTTATAGGGTGAAATGGCTCCCTAGTTTTAGGCCATGAGGGAAAAATAGAGAATTACAGAGGTTCACTGGAGGTGATCTTGAGCCCTTCAACTATGATATGTTTGAGATTTACTTTTAGATAACTTATTTTGCCTTGTGTCAGCTATTGGGAGTGGATTATAAAATGAAAATGCTGGTGAAATTGATGGTTTTGGTTTTCGGCATCCAAAGTATGGATGTGAATAGGCCTTATGATTATGTAGGGTTTCTTACTGAGGAGCTTCATAAAGCTCTAACTTCTCTCCACAAGGATGCTAGTATTGTTAATTTCAAATGGTATTCCTTGTTGTGCCATATATTGTTGTATGCAAGAAGAACGATTTGGGACTCAAAGTTAAAAGTTAGAGCATTTAATGAGTAGGGCCACACACTCCTGGTGCACTTGAATGGGTGTACATGTGTGACAACCACTACGAGACCTCAAATGATTATATTTTTGAGCAATACTTTGTTAGATCTATTATGAAGAACTTGGGGTATGCAATTGATTGGTGTCTGTCTAGAGAAATAAGAAGATTTCTTAGGCCACAACAATTCCACCCACAGGGAGGTTTTGACCATAATTAGGGAGAGTGGTTTTTCCATGCTGATTCAACAATGATCAGAGTATATGGGTCTCTTGTTGCCCCTCACATTCTTCCAAAATTAATTCCAGATAGGATAACATTCTTGGAGGTTATTTGGAAACTCAATGAGATAGATAAATTTCATTTCAGAAATTACGAGAAGCATGTTATTCTTCCTTCAACATTAATTTTCTTAGATTTTATGGTTACATCCAAAGAGGGTCTTGAATTAATTTTGAATAAGATGTTGCCATATAGGATGAAGCATGACAAAGCAAGAAATTTTGATCCAAAGCACTTCATCCTCAACACCAAGACACAATAGAAGTTGTCTGTATACATTCATCAATTTGAACATGTTGAGGATATTGTTAGAAACTTCCCTTCTACCTCAGAGGAAATTAAGATAAGGGAGCAGTGGGTCAAAATTCAAATTATAGAAGATAGGAGGAAGGGAGAAAATCCTTCATACAAGGGAACCTACACTAACATTGAGGATCCTCTCAAAATTAAAGTGATGTTGGATGACATTGAAAATTTGTTGGAAAATGTGCCATTGAAGGTGCTAAGAAGAGATGAACTTGGCCCATCCACATCACATGTCGAAGATCAACCAATTGCAAAGAATGTTGTTCCTCTACAATAAATAGGTCCTCTGATTATGTCATTAGTGGACTACCCAATTGAGCCCATTGATTTTCTTGAGGATTCAAACTTGCATTAAGTTATGCATCCTCAAAGAAGAGTGGTTCTGAAGAGAGCATCATCAAGCGAGATGGTAATAAATTTTGATACCACTAAACATGTTGTGGATGATGTGAGAGCTCTTGCTTGCTTTGAGTTCATGGGGGATGATATATTTATTAAGACCAGTGAATTTAGGTATTACATTATGAAAAGCAAAGGGGAAGAGCTCAATAAAACCTTGGATGACCAGAATCCTATAGATGAGAGAAGAAAGGAAATGATCACAAAATTTTGGGACAAGGTAAATGAAGAAATGGCAGACATGACCCCAGAGAAGGGGAGATAAATTGTTCAGAAAGGAGGCTGCTTATTACTGCCTAGTTGGTGTAGACACGTAAAATGTACTAATTGACATTGGACATCTGATCTTGACCACTAACATCATTTCATCCTGAATCATGCTTTGGTCTAAGCATTTAATCAAATACCTTTATCTGATTAAATTCATCAATATTCCTCTCTTAATTAAATAAATCAATTATCTAATTAAGTCATCTTTTCTCGATAATTAAATTGACCATTATGATCTAATTATCCTATTTAATTAAATAATTAATTTTATTTGATTAAATCTCTAAATTCTATCTATTAAATTAAATAAATTAAAACCTTATTTAGTTTAATCTAACATCGTCTCTTTTAATTAAATAAATCAAAAGTCCTTATTTAATTAATCCTTTTATCACATTCTTTTCATATTTGATTTAAATAAATCCACAAATTTAAGTCAAATAGGTCACATCATTTAATCCCTTCATTAAATTAATTAACCTTGATTAATTTAATCTCTCCTCATGTCCCATCCTCCATCTTTTACCACTTGCATGAAAATAGACTTATTTGATTTATTAAATCTCTATTTTCCTCAACAAGGCATCTTTTAAGGAATATTCTCTCAATTTGAATTCAAAATCCAAGTGGACTTTGTCCTTCCAACAAGGCATTTACTCCTCTTGAAAGTCCTTTTTCCTTGAGCCAAGTGGCATTCAATGCACCTTCTTTCCCTCTTGCATGTCATTTCAACAATTTCAAAATTCAAATATATGCATTTATTGACACATTCTTCAAAACTTGCACATCCTCCATCCACTCATAAGTTGACAAGTGGCACTTTTCCATTGGCTAATTCTTAGTCCCACATTGCTCTATTTTGGACATTCATCCGTCTTCTCATTTTATAAATAAGAGGCTAATCTCCTCATCTTATCATCCACAATTTGAGTAAACTTATTATGCTCAAATCATTAGCAATTTTTATCCATTATCATTGAGTTCATAGCTAGGTTATGCAGATTTTTCTATTGAGCACTCATCAAGCATCAATAAAGTGGATAATTCATCAACATTCACCAAGCTTGCATCATAGGAGTTGGGAAAGGGCCAATTTTCACATCAAATTGGCACCAATTCCCCCATGGGATCAAGAGTTTGCATTGTCTTCAATAGGATTTAGTTTGCTTTTTGTTCTTTCATTTCAATTCTTTCTTCATTTCCTATTTTAAACTTTGCTAATGGATTTCATGGGGAATCCTTGTTCTTACTTGCATTTGATCTCCTAATGTGTTTGTTCATTGTGTTTTACAGGTATTTGGATTGGGGTTCGACATTTTGGCACTAGAGGGAGGGCAATCTCACATTTTAATCACATTTTTTTATCAAAATTCTGTGTTTTTCTTTGTCTACAGGCTCAACATCGTTGTTTAGCACCGTTGGTTCTCTAGCATCGCTATATAGGACCGCTGACAATTCAAACTCCGATGCCTCAGTCTTCCCGCCCAGAAAATTTGAATTCTAAACTGCGTTGTTGAACTAAGTAGACCCGCGGGAATCTTTCAAAAAATCAAATTGCACCGCTGGACAAAAGTGCGATGCATTCATGCTCATTGGCTTGACTGCAGAGTGACGCTGACTGGCAAGCGATGCTATATAGCACGCTGGGGAAATCAAACTATGACGCCTTCGTGGATTGCACCGCTAGAGGGGAGTATGAAGTGAAATTTAATTTGTAGCACGTGCTTTTTTTTAGATTATGCTTCTTCTGTCTGCTTTATGTCTTTTTGACCTCTATTTTGTAGAATATAACTAATTTTTTCTTGTAGGTTGGATCGATCAAAGACAAAAAGGAAGAGAAGCATGATGATGTCATCTCACGAAAACAAGTGTTTTTAAACACTATAGTGTTTGTTTAACACTTTTTGAGGATTCATTATTCCTCTTAAGGAAAATTTGTCATCCTTTTTATGCTTAGGATCTACTAATTTTGTTTGGGATTTAAAAATAACTTTTGAATTCTTGTTACAAAAAGTTCTAAAAAGAACATTAGGACTCAAATCTACTAAAGTTTGTTTTGGGATTAAAATTGAACAAGGAAAATTGTTATACTTACTTTGGTGATTTTAAAACGAACTCACAATTGCTTTGAAAGGTTAAAATGAACATATGCAACTTTTTTTTTGTGATTGCTTACTTAAACTAAATTGTTAAAATGAACATCATCAAAAAGGACGTATGCGCTTCTCTCGCGCTTTACAGCGATCTTGAGAATCAAAAGGACTTTTTTATGATATTAGGTTGAGATAAAGTAATCACCTCCACACTTCATTTTGGGAACTAAAATTGAACAAAGCTTTGTGAGTGTGAGTTAGGTATATCGCGTGTGTTCTCCCTTTGTTTCTAAACGAAGGTTGATCGAACTACGGATGTGCTTGCTCGCTATTGTTTACCTTTAGAGGGGCCTGCCTAAGAGACACATTCGAAAGGAGAACTCGAAGGTGACTTCAACTGGTTTTTCATTTGGGCCCGTATATAAATGGATAAGACTAAACTGTCAAGTCCTCATGGTATGTAGGCCTTAGCCATACAGTGCCTTTCAGAATGGAGTACTACCGTAAAAAGTATAAGAGACCCTAGTAGGATTGATTAAATCCTTTAGTGGCTTGTTGGACACTCGCAAGGTGCCATGTCCTCGATGTCCCATTATTAAGAACCTTGTTTGTAGTAGCCAACCAGTCCATCCAATGAGTTTATCAAAGTGGTGCATTGGAACTTAGATTCCAAGAAGTTACTTGCCATGTACGATCTTGGTTAAAGTATAGAGGTTAAGACTTCATTCTTAACATACCTTTATACTCTTTCCTTGGTTGCATGTAAAATCATCTCTTCTACTACGAAGGGCATGAGGCAAGCCCACCAAGAAAAACGTACCAATTGAGCTAAGATGTTATATTGCTTGTGAGTCAAAACACTTTGATTGTTCGAAAACATTTGGAAATAAACACTTAACATCATCATCAAAATTTCAAACCCTTTAGGAGGTAAATAAAATTGACCAAATTCATGTGTTATTGCTTTCCCTTGGGATTCACATCCTTAGAGGTTTCTAAACACTTGAACTTACATTTCAATTTACCTACTAAAGATAAAAAATAGGTAACCCTTGCCTTGAATTCATCAAATCTCCACATAACATACTTTGTGGGATTCAAATAAATTAAGACATTGGACATCTAGTTTGGAAAACCTAATCAAAGAAGTGTTTGTGGTAAAATAAATTCACTAATCAAAGATAACAAAATTGACTCTCACATGTGTTGAAACCTCATGATTTCCAAGAAAGTCAAAATCCCAAAACGAAAGTCCTTGAGTCAAAGTTCAAAATTGAGAAGTCACAATTGAAAGGTCATCAAGAGATACAATAGAAAGTGCAATCAAAAGCAACATATCAAGATAAGCAATAAATTCACAAGGTTCTATAGACTCATCCCTTTGAACAATCCAAAAATGTATGCTCAATTTGAACCACTTCTTAGTTATAGAGGTCTATAGAAGCATTGCATGCTCTTCAATATTGAGGTCTAGTAAACAAAATTGTCTTTTTTTAAGGTACATCCTAGGATCAAAATAAAAATATTTTTCATCCATCCTCCAACATCAAACCAAAAATCACCTCACCATCATCTTTTGGAAAATCTTGAAATTATCCTTCATGCTAAGCTTTTTGGCAAAAATCAAAATCATCAAATCCTTGAGACAAAATCCTTGAAATATTCAAAATATCAAATCATCTTTGGATAGGTATGTGTAGATGCATCCTTTTGCATATGCTTAGTCAAAATTATCAAACCATCTTATTTAGCTAGGTATATGTAGATGCATCCTTCTTCATATGCTTGGTTAAATTATCATCTTGTTTGAATAGGTGTGGGTAGATGCATCCTTCTCCCTACACATATTCAAATTATCATCCTTTGAGAAAATCTACCCCTTAGATAATCATCCAACATCTTAGGGTCCATTTGTTCAATCAAATCAAGGACAATCCAAAAAATCAAAAATCAAAAATCAAAATCCAAAACATATCCAAAAGTCCTAAAAGTCTAGCATTCCCCTCAAGATTTCTCAAAAGATCAAACATCCACACCATCCATCTCTTACATCATCATCATATCACCTTTTGATCCTCAAGATATCCTAAAAATTTCTCTTTTGTGCCTAAAATTAGATGAATCCAAAGAATTAGAGATTCATCTCCCATATTCTTGAAAAATTGATCCTTGTTTTATGGTTCAAACTAGATATCAATACAAGAAGTACATGGAAGCTGACAAAGAAACACCCGCTTCAAGTGACCTAAGCCAAAAAAATGCCAAAATAAATCTCGTCGAATCAAGCAATCCTTTGACTAACTCATCATCACAAGAGGAAATTCAAGAAGAAGATCTTACCTTTGGGATGTCGCATGAAGAAATAACTGAAATGATCCAAAATCCGGAGAACCATAAGATCATCAATATCATGATGAGACTTAACCCTTCACTATACATGATCGAACTAGCAAAACAAGGGGCCAAATTACCTTCTGATTTCGACGTGAGCTCTTTAGTGGAACCATCTTTGGAGGTCATGCCTCTAATTTCATCCACACTCCCCATCTCATATACACCTCCATCCCAAAGCATCACTCAAAACATTCCGCAAATCACATCATTTTCTCCAACTCAACCTAATGTTAATAAGGGAAATGCATTTCTTAATGCCATTCAAACACACCCCCTTGTCAATAATCAAGACTTGGATGCAAACACCATACCCCAAAATCCATTGCATAAGTATTCCCCTCTCACTTTCCATGATCCTAATTATCCATCATCATCATCCTTCCATGCAACACCCCAAACTTCTCTCCTCATAACTTCGCAAGAAGAAGGTGACATGTTCTGACCTGGGGGAATTTTCGACACCACACCATTTTCTCAAGAGATCACACCCCTCACATTTTCACCTCTTCCACCATTACCACCATTATCCACACCACTACTTGGCTTGGGACTCCCACCTTTACCAAACATCAATCAAAATCAAACCAACATCCCAAAAATAAATCAAAACATCACGAAAAACTCTCAAAACTTGTCATCGATATCGCAACAATAGATGACAACTACACAAGCAATCATGACATCATCGACCACCCCTCTAACATCTCAAAGCATGAGCTATCAAGGACCAACCGCATCAATCGCACCATCCACCACCCAAACCACCAACACGACATCACCACTCACCACCACCACAAGCACCATTCTAAATCCACCACCACCAAGCTCTAATATATCAAGCCAATACAACATGGAATTACAAGCCACTCAACAAGCTACTTATCAAAAGGCATTTCTATAAGTACAAAAGCAAAAATCCGCACAAATAGCTACTCAACAATCCACACAATTAGCTGCTCAACAAGTGGCACAACTAGCTTCCCAACAAGCCACAAAAGCAGCGTAAGATGCTCAAGCTTCCCAAATCGCACACCAAGTGTAGCAGGTTGCACAAGCACAAGCCCTATTGCAATAACAACAACAATAAGCCACTCAAGCTACACAAGCACAAGCACAAGCTCAAGCTCAGGTGCACGCCCAATATCAAGCACAGGCACAAGCACTTCTTGCACAAAGATAAGCAACAAAACTACAAGCATATCAACAAGCAATAAAACAATACTAAGAGCAACAAGAAGCAACCCAATTAGACACCCAACAACAAGCACAAAAATAGGCTCAACAACAGGCAATCTTAGTGCAACAACAACAAGACCAACAACAAGTGTTGTTTATACAACAACAAGTGCAAGCATACATGGCTCAATAGAATGCGTAGATATCACCAATCAACACATCAACCAATCCACCTATCACTTCCACAAGAGAACCACCTCAAAACAATTTAATCCCACCTCTTGATCCGCAAAACGATGTGACAACACAAATCAGGTTGCTCTCGCAACAAGTGCTCGATCTTCAATCAGGGCAAAACACAAGAACATCTAGTAACTTGTGTCCTTATCCATTCGACAGGAGCCTTGTGACGAAACCATTCCCAAAGGGATTTGAGATCCCCAAGTTTGACAAATATCGTGGAATGGGAAACCATGAAGATCATATCAGGGAATTTCAGGTTCATTGCATGGAAGTCGCGTATGACAATACCTATTTGATGCGGCTATTTCCTAGGAGTTTGGTGGGCCACACTATGGAATGGTTCTCTCACCTACCCACAAGAATCAAGACATTCCAAGAAATTATAGATGCATTCATCAAAAACTACACATGCAATATCGCCATGGATGTTAGTCTAGAAGAACTCTCAGCTCTGAAACAAGGTAAGAATGAATCATTTGCTTCATTCCTACAATGATGGTGATCCAAGGCCAATTGGAGCAAATGGGTCATGCCCGAGGAACAACAAGTATGCACCATCATATCCAACCTTGACGGCCTCTTGGCATTCCATCTCAAGGTCCAAGGGATCACCACATATGACCAGTTTATTTCCAAGGCGCTCAGCATTGAACGAGCCCTTATGACACAACCGGGAGGATCAACTTCATATCCTGAACAACAAAATAATTGCCCACCCACCAACTACAATGAAAAACCTCACACATGGGCAAGAAAAAAAAATGTTACCAACGATGGTGTCGTCGATGCCAAATTTTTCATCACTGCCCCTCAGCAGAACACCCTCGCACCTCAACAAAAAATCCAAAACCATCATCAAGCGAACACAATAACACAACCCAACAACCAAGCAATCAATAATGCCAATGACCAAAGAGGACCTCCCCAGCAAAACAAGAACTTCACCAAGTGAAAGTACACCGCTCTCGGGGAACCACTTGAAGTCATCATGAAGAAATTGCTAAACGAAAACCTCATCAAGATTCCCACCTACGAGAACTACCAAGAACTAGACATTAAACCTCCTTGGTACAACGAGAATCAAATCTACGATTTCCACAAAATCAAAGGGCACACTACGAACAGCTGCATGAGACTAAAGAATATAGTCCAAGATCTCATTGATCAGAGAATCATAAATGTGGAACAGCCAAAAGGGAATCAAAATCTCAAAATATATAGGAATCTGATGCCTAACCATAACAACAAAGGAGCAATAACACCGATAAGGGGAAAGGCACCTACAAAAGCATAAATCATGTATATGAAAATCTCGTTGCTTCCCTAGATGAATACTGTGCAGTAATCACTATCAAAGGATCCTATATCGATTGTGGAGTCACCACAAGAGGTGGCAAAGTTACGATCGCAGGATCATCCCAACCAAACAAAAATTCCATGTCCAATTCAAGATCTATCCCCAATGGTTACAATGTCCTTGATCAGCTAAAAAGAACGCCAACACAAATCTCCATCATGGAGTTACTAAAAATTTCATCTGCCCATAAGAAAATCCTTGAGGAAGCGTTGGCTTCATCCACTGTCCCCGTAGATCTTGATGCAGAACAATTCCAAGCTATGGTCAGAAACATCATCACCCCGAACCTCCTTACGTTCTCCGATTAGGACTTCCCCGCCCAACCATCTCATAACCGTGCACTCCACTTAGAAGTCCTAGTTCAAAAAAACAAAGTCAAGCGAGTCTTGGTGGATGGAGGTGTAGGCTTGAATATTTGTTCCCTCAAGCTCATTAAACAATTAAAAATCTTAGAAGGATTCCATCGAAAAAGGAAAAGGTATCACAATCAGAGCATATGACGATAAAAAAAGAGTGTCTTAGGGCACAATCAAAATCCCTATTCAAGTAGGGCCAGCTATCATGGAAACCACTTGTCAGGTCCTGGACCTCGACTTGCCATATAACATCCTCCTAGGACATCCATGGATTCATGCAATGCAATCGGTAGCGTCACCTTTCCATCAATGTGTCAAATTCACACATGAAGGACAAGAAGTCACCATCCATGGAGATCCTGAACCATTCTCCTACTGCAAAAGCCTCGAGGAAAAGTACTACAAAATTCCTCAAGTGCCTAAAAATGATGAAGGCCCATCAACACCGTACATTGATCCAACCACTCTCGCATCCACTTCTGTGATAGAGACACCCGTCACTCCCACCATCCCCACCATCTTTGATATCAAACTCATCATCTAGGATAATGGTTGTGGAAACTACACGATTCCCAAAAATTCTTTTATGGTAGGAGAGTTACCACAATCTCCCAAATCATGAGGACGTCCGCAAGCAAATGAAGATTCCACATCTCAAACATCCCCTAAAGACTACCCTAACTTCATAAGTTGGGGAGATCTTGACCAATAAGTCATAGAGGAGGACCCATCTCATCTCCTATATCAAGATGATAGACTAGCAGTCGATCTACCAATGGATGACAGAAGCAAAGGATTGCAAATGATGCTCGCAATGGGCTATGATAGAAACCAGAGACTTGGAAAAAATACAATGGGATTATAATACCTATCATTCCATAGACGTGAATGAGAAATGTTGGCCTTGGACATACCCCTCCAAGTATAACCATAGGTGGCCGAAGTCCTCCAGTTAGAAAGGTCAATAATCCTCCTCAGCAATCCGTAGCCGAACTTCGCTTACCCGTATCTACAGGTCGAGTCATAGACAACTTTACATTTGATATAACTGACGTCTATAGTAGTAGCGATGATGAGGATCCCATTTCTAACCTACCTAGGCTCTTCGAGGATACCACCCTTCTCATGATTAGCACCTTATCATTTGAGTTAGACCATCAAAATCATGAAATCCGCCTAGTCTACCCCCAACTCATCGATTATGAGCAACGAGGACCACCAGTTCTTGATACATTCAAAAATGATGAGGCACTCTCAAAATTCATGGGACTAAGGGATAACATTCCAAGTGGGGATCACAAAGCATGGTTCATCATTGAGCTAGATACACAAGCCTATTATGGGGAAATGATTAAATCCCTCAGTCGCAAAAGTAAGAAATTAAGAATCATATCTAAGTCCTTGAGTGAAAACCACACTGTGGCACTCTCCGACATGAAAAAAGTAAAAAGAAAGGATGCATCCAATGGTGAAAACCTCTCCAAGGCACCTGAGGATGGGGGATTCAATCTTGCTTTCATAGCTCTTCATCAAGAAAAATCAACAGTCCTAGTAGAAAAGTGCAATCCAGTTAATCTAGGAACAGAGGAGACCCCGCACATCACATTCTATGCGGAATCGTTACTATTAGAAGAACATGAACTCCTAGCAGCTTTCTTAAGAGAGAGACAAGTTAACTTTGCATGGAGCTACGCAAACATGCCAAGGTTTGATCTGGAAATTGTAGTTCACCATCTAGCAGTATATCCCGAAGCAAATCTCGTCAGACAAAAGCTCAGGAAAATGCACCCTCAGATCGCCCTGCTAGTTAAAATGGAACTAAAGAAGCTATTAGATGCAGGATTTATTCAACCGATAGATTATCCAGAATGGGTGTCAAACCTGGTACCTGTCTCAGAACCCGATGGGGGCATCATAATCTGTACAGACTTCTGGGATTTAAACAAAGCATGTCCAAAAGATGATTTCCCATTGCCCAACATTGACATGATCGTAGACATGATGGCAGGATACAAAATGCTTTCCTTGATGGACAGTTTCTCAGGATACAACTAGATAATGATTGCTAAAGAAGACCAACATAAAATGGCCTTCACTTGTCCATGGGGGACTTACTGCTGGAATATGATGCCATTCGACTTAAAGAATGTAGGAGCAACATACCAAAGAGCCATGATGTTAATCTTTTGTGAAATGATCCATAAGACTGTCGAAGATTATGTTGATGGAATTCTAGCCAAATCCAAAAGGAGAAAGGATCACATAGCAACCCTAAGTGCCATTTTTGATAGGCTGGAGGAATACAAGGTTCGATTAAATCCAAAGAAGTGCGTCTTCAGCGTACAATCAAGAAAGTTTCTAGGATACATAGTATCAATGAAAGGTATTGAGGTAGATCCAACAAAGGTAAAAGCAATCCTAGAGATGGAGGCACCCAAAACATTGAAACAATTGAGAGGTCTCCAAGGCAGGCTTTAGTCCATCTGAAGGTTCATAGCACAGCTGGCAAATAAACAAAATCCATACTCTCACCTACTTCACAAGGGAGTAGCGTAAAAGTGGGATAACAAGTGTGAAGAAGCCTTCAATAAGATCAAAGAATATCTACTTACACCACTAGTCCTAATTCCACCAATCCTAAGAAAACCATTAATTCTCTACGTGTCGACAACAACAACAACCCTTGGAGCTCTTCTAGCTCAACACGATGAAAACAGGACAGAAAGGGCCATATATTATATCAACAGAACAATGGTTGGTCATGAGCTAAACTACTCATTCATTGAGAAATAATGTTTAGCAGTAGTGTTTGCTTCACATAAATTTAGACATTACATGTTGGCACACAAAATAAAACTCATCACCAAAATCGATCCTCTCAAGTACTTACTATCAAAGGCAATGCTCACTGGTAGAATGGCTAAATGGGTCATGATACTATTAGAGTATGACATTGAATATGTGGAGAGGAAAGCAATTAAAGGCCAAGTCATCACAGATTAGCTTGCAGAAGCACCAATCTATTTAGAGAATCCTCTCATTTCAGAGTTTCCAGACGAATCTATCTTCAACCTCAACATAGCTGACCACTGGAAACTTTACTTTGATGGCTCATACATGCAACATGGATCAGGAGCTGGTGTCTTCTTCATCACCCCACAAGGGGACTGCATACCAAGGTCCTATAAATTGGTGTTTCCCTACACCAACATTGTAGAATACGAGGCTTTAACCATAGGTCTCAGAATAGTAGTGCAGTGGTACATCATGGCCCTTAGGGTATACAGAGACTCTCAGCTGATAATAAACCAAGTAAACGGTGAATACCAGACTAAGGATGATAAGCTCACTCCATACAAGAAACTGGTGGAGACTCTCAAAGAATCCTTTATCGAGATCACATTTGAGTAGATACCCAAAGCCAACAACAGAGCAACAAATGCCATGGAAACGATTGGATCCCTACTGGAAATTCCTCGCAACGTTCTAAAACATGAATTCCTGGTAGAGCAGCTTCTTGTGCCCGCATTCGAGGTACCAGAATTAGAATTTGTGTGCGAAATCATTTGTCCCAATGATCCCTGGTACCATGACATTTATACCTACCTATGAATAGGGGTCATACCTACCGATTTACCTTCAACCTTAAAATGAACCTTTGTCAAAAAGGCATCCCGATTCGTCATCCTAGGAAACACCTTATACTGTAGAAGCATAGAGGGAACCTTATTACGCTATTTAAACGCTAAGGAGGCATTGACCGCTTTAACTGAAGTAGATAATGACATTTGTGGTTCATACTCGAGTGGAATGACCCTAGCCAAGAAATTGCTGAGGATGGGGTATTATTGGCCTACAATGGAAAGAGAGGCACATGACCATGTCAGAAGGTGTCTACAATGTCAATAGCATGGGGACCTCATCCATGCTCCAACTCAAGAACTTCATCCCATCATCACGCCATGGCCCTTTTCGTAGTGGGGTCTCGATCTCATTAGAAAAATCACTCCCACTTCATCTAATGGCCACATGTTCATCATAATAGCCATTGAGTACTTTACCAAGTGGGTGGAAGCCATACCCATGACCTATATAACTGGGAAGCAGATATCAAAGTTCATCCTGAACTATCCCATTTTCTGCTATGGTGTCCCACAAGCTATTATCTCAGATAATGGGACACCATTCAAAAATTAGGATGTCCACAACTTATGTGAAAAATTCAAAATCCAACATCGCTTCTCCACCCCATACTATCCCCAAGGCAATGGCCAAGCAGAAGCCATAAATAAAACCATTTTGAAAATCCTCAAGAAAAAAGTCAATGACGCAGGTCGTGACTGGCATCTGTAGCTCAATCCCGCCCTCTGAGCCTACTGAACTAGCATCCACACACCCACCAGTGCCACCCTCTTTTCATTGGTCTACAGATCAGAAGCAATACTCCCCATTGAGATCGAGCTCCCGTCACTAAGAATATCACTACAAAACCTCATCACGGATGAAGAGTACCGAGTATCAAGACTAAATGAGCTGGAGCTATTGGATGAGTGGTGTATAGACACTTTAAATCATTTTCAAGTGTATCAAAATAGACTCAAGAGGAGCTATAACAAGAAAATCAGAAGCAAAACATTCCAAGTCAGAGAACTGGTACTAAAGGAGAATCAGAAGAACGTCCCAAATCCAAATAGGAAAGGAAAATTTGAACCTAATTGGTTGGGACCATTTTTTTATCACAACAAGCTATAAGTCAAGGGCATATCAGTTATCAACACCTGAACCTCTGCAAGAGCCCATGAATAACTCTCATCTCAAATTTTTTTATGCCTAATCTTTCAAGGTATAGAACCAAAAATACAAAAAAAAAAAGAAAATGTCCTGAAGAAACGGTTACCTTGGTGAAAACCTCGCAAACAGGCGTCTTGGTGACAAAAAAAAATCAAAAAAGCAAAAATCCAAAAATCAGAAAAAGGATTAAAAATAGTAAAGAGAAAAATCGTCCTCTAGTGAAAACCACTTCGGTGGCACTTTGGACAAGTACCTTGGTAAAAACCTGGAAAACAACCACCTTGTGTAAATAAACACTTTCCATCCACTAGGATCTTTACGGCTTGTTCTGCATGATCCATCTATTACGCTTTCATCATACATCGCATTCAGATCTCTATCCATCACTCATCCATCCGTATCCACACCATAGCTTGGTCTATTGTTCGTATCATGATCTCTCCTAGTACTACTCGGCCCATCCTCAAGGTTAGTTTGTCTTGCCTTTATTGGAGTAGTCTATTACATCACGCTGGGGGCATGTTCTCATCGGATCAGATTCGTGTATATTCTTGAAGTCCTAAAATTAGAAAATCCAAAAACATTAAAAAATTAGAAAATCCAAAAACATCAAAACACCACAAAATCCAAAAACATCAAAAAATCACCAAAATCCAAAAACATTCAAAACATATAAAAATCCCAAAACAAGTCAAAAAGTCAGTCAAAAAGTAAAAAAAAAAATTGTCTTGTCGAACTACGGGTCTCTGAGCCTTGAACGTAGGAAAGGTTGATCTTTGATCATCCCCCGAGACACTTAGGTCAGTCCTTTAGGAGTCCATCATAATAAACTGACATTGCATCATGTATATCATCATTTGTAAATCGGTCAAGTCGTCAGTCGAACTACGTGGTCTCTGCGTGTATAACGTAGGCAAGGCTAATCTGTTGATCAGCCCCTGAGGCCCCTAGGATAGGTCCTTAGGTTAGTCTCTTGGTCAAAATATCAAAAAACCCCAAAACATTCAAAAATCAAAAAAATCAAAACATTTGAAAATATCAAAATATACCAAAAACAACCTCAAAACATTGCAAAAATGTCAAAAACATCCAAATATTTGAAAAAATCCATCCATCTCATCTCGCTTTCACTCGCAATAACATTACTCATAATAAACGATCATCATCCTCAACCTTTGGTGAAACAATTGGAAACAAGCCTAGCTGGTAAAAAAAGTAAAAACTCAAAACATCAAGTCTTAGGTCTAAGTCAGTACGTAAACAAGTTGGTCAATTCTTTATGTCGATAGCCCATCATCCAATTGGTCCCATATCAATCATTTGAAAGAGCACTTTGGATAAATGAAATGACGTGTTTCCATCCAGTAACATGTCCTAGGATGTATCCTTCCTACAATGGGCATTATCTTTTGGCAATAGTTTCGGTTCTTATCCTTCAAAACACATTCCCTTTTGGTTAGCGGTATTGAAGAACATTGGCTTGTTTACATATTTGATCTTTTCTTTTGATTTATCTTATTGCGCTCATTCCAAGGACCTCTCAATGATATCTGAATGAAGGATTTAGAGAGATGGGAATGGGGGCAATGATCATTATCCTTTTGTCTACTGTGCTTGTTGGACGTTCTTGTAAAACAACCTTGGTGAATACTTTCTTTGTTAGGTATGTACAGAGGGTGTTTTGGACAGCTTGTTGACTATTGCATTGATAGGTTATACCTTTCCATGTTTTGGTCTGAGGTGTTTGAAACTTCTAAAGTGCATCCTAGAAAGGTTTCTGTATGTCAGGTGTGAACAAGAATACTCCTATCTATTTGTCAATTCAAAGTCCATCACACTAGGTACAATGCCATCTTGGTTCTCTATACCTTGATGCATCGTACCACGTGTGTTATCAAACATAAGAAAATTGGCTCTTTGAAAATACCAACTCCTCGACAAGTAGTCATCATCACATGCATATTCATCATCTTATGTCTTGTTGAAATGTCTTCTTCTCTTTCATCCCTTCTTGCTCATCACGCTAACAAGGTACTATGACAGTTAATCATCATCATCATCATCATCATCATTATCGTCATTGATCTTGCATCCACAAATCATTAGCACACTGCATAAACATATCATGTAGGAAACACATGCATTGCATTTTCATCATCATATAAACATGTTATTATAAGCATTTTCCATAAATAAGCACATCCCTTTCTCATTACATTGCATCCATTTTTCCCATCACATTGCATACATCACATAAACCATCGCATAACATTCATTTGCATAAACATTCCATAAACATTTCACATTACCATCTACCGCATAATCAAACATAATAGGTACGAGAACATTATAGATAATCCATCACATTATAAGCATACAATTTCACATCACATAAACATCATTACATTCATTTTGCATAACATAAAGCATCACCATACCACATCACATTAAATGCATCACATACATTATATTATCATTTAACATGTTTAGGATAATATATATTTGTTATTCTAAGCATCTTAAAACCATCTCATTTACATCATCAATACATATCATATAAATCACAACCATTGCATTTACACTACATTATATCGTCCATTAGTCATCCATATTATATAGAACACCTCATAAATTATCACATCACAATCATTTTTGCATTTCATTGCATAAATCATTCCATACCATTATAAGCATAAATAGGAACATAAAAAAATCCATTACATTAAAAGCGCACATCCATCCATAATCATTTTATATAAAGCATGATTCACATATCACTTCGCGTATACACCATAGATCATCTCCATATCATTTTGCATATTACATTTCATATCACATATCATATCATTTGCATCAATATCATCATATATATTATAAACGTACATCATCATCCATTCACATCACATATCATACAAATCCATCTGCATATCATGAATAAACAACATAATATAAGATCTATTCATAATACATACATCATCAGAAAGAAATGCATCCATATACACATCACATCACATCATAACATGATTGCATAGCATATAGAAATAGAACCATCCATAAATGCGTAAATAAATGATATGGATCACATCATATCAAAATCATCATCTCATATATACATATCATCATCGGGTAACTGTCATAGTACAAAAAATAATAATCGGATCACTATACATGTGTGTCAATGAGTACAAAAAAGGCCCAATGGGCTATCAAAAAGGAGCCCATATGGCACGAAAAGTATCATCTCGATCAAGATGAAGTGTACCCATCCTGTCTACTACCCTTGCCCCTATCACCATGACCCTCTACTGGTCTGTAGCTGGTCCATTGTGAGTAATTTGGGGCCCACTTTGCTCTGGGTACGACATGATGATAGTGCGTACAGTAATAATCTGCCTCCCGGATGACCTCCCTGTAGGATCAAAGGGACACTATGCTTTGAGAGGAGGAGCCTGCCATGCTCTCCATTTGTTGTCTCTGGCCCATGTTTTTGGTGACTTGTAGCTCCGCGGCCTACCGTTGCAAAATGACGTGGTCTCTCTCGACCTTGGCCTGGTCTCTCTCGGCCCTGGCCTGATCCCTCTCCGCTGTCAAGGTCTAAACCTGACCCTGTAGTTGTGCAATCAGTGTCTCTGGGATCCAACTGCCTTGTTGGATGTGCTCGTGTGGGCTACATGTGAGGTTGACCCTCACCCTTGGCTCGTGGCGGTGCATCTGCCTGATCCTATTGCCTACCTGGCACCTGCTCCTGATCCCGCATCTGAACATCATCCTGAACCAGCTGTATAGGAGCTCCGAATGACTGATCCTTCCGCACACCATCTCTCCGCCCTCGTCCTCCCCCTCTGCCCCTCGTCCTCCACCGAGCGGCGAGTGCTCCTGGAATAATCAATCTAGGGGTGGCTGAAACCAATCTCTATAAGCCTGAGTAACCCCTGGATCCGCAGGTCCCTGATCATAAACGCATGGCTGAGCCACCAACTGTCGGAAGCTTTCCACAGCCTCCGAAGGAGGAATGTATCGCCCCCATGTGGCCTGTGATATGGTGCAGGAAAATATGGCCACGTAGGCATCGTCTGGTCGGTCCTGTGCCTCACAAAATTGACATTGGACTCACCCTGGTAGATACCTCTCCACCATGGTATGCTCCCGCCCCTGAATAAACTAGTCTTGATGGGCAAAGAAGATTTGTTGGGCATCATCGACCCATCCAGGGCGACCAAGGTATGGGTGCTATGTGAAAACTTGCATCTCATCTAGGACCCTCCTCCAGTAAGGAATCCCATGCTCGCCTGTGTGTGTAAAGGACACACCACCTTTGTAATGCCATGCTAGGGGATCATCGGGCCCCATCGGTATTGCAACGACTCACGACCGAAGAACAACAATGTGCTCCCATGCCCACATGTGGAGGAGTGTAACCCCTGCCCTGAGTGATCTGCCATCAAGGTAGACGTACTCATGCAGATCCATGTAGAGCGAAGCAAGCAGAACAAGTCCCCAAGCAAAATGAACTGGCCTGTCACACATCACCATATGCTCCTAGCAAAGTCCCCAACCAGGACTGAAGTATCGGCCTCGTTGGTTTGGGGTAACGAGACCTGAAATAATAGTCGCAACCACTAGGTGGAAGGGAGAAGCCAGAGCCCTGTGACGCTCAAGCTCAATCTGATCCTCGCAATAGATAACGTCCTTTGTAGTGAGGACTGTGTCACAGGCATCCCGTTTGACATCCATGTCATAAATAACACATAGCTCATGAATCGCAAATCTAAGGATCTACCACATGTCCTCCAGGGTAACGGTGGCCTCGCCAGTAGGAAGGTGGAGCAACGAGGTCTCACTGTGTCATCTCTCAACAAGTGCTGACATCATCCCAAGATGAGTCCACACAGGCGCTGCATATGCAATATACCACAGTCCCATGTCTTGTAGCCGATCCTCATCTCTATCACTGAGGTCTCACAGATAACCAAAGATCTCCCATGATTTGTGCTTCCGAGAGTATAACTCCCTCGCCGCATCCTGCATTAGGAAAGGTCACCATGTTAATTTTTTTGAAAATTTTCATTTCGAGTGTCTAGGAAACCATCCCAGTGTCGCTATCTGTGAAGGCGTCGCAGTTTGAAAAGTACAAACTGCAATGCTGGAGCACTTAACTCCAAAAGAGCACCGCCGCAGTGCACTTTTCTGCTGAGCGGTGTAGTTTGGGAAAATTCATGTTTAATGGAGCACCGCTGCGTCGCACTTTAAAAAGACCCCGCTGGCGGGGGCGTGAGCGTTGGAGTTTGAAATTTGTTTTCAAACTCCAAAATCCACCACTGCGGTTCAATCTAACACCGAACGACACAATTTGATTTTTGAGCGATGTTATATAGCGTTGCTGTAGAAGAACTAACTTTGAAAGCAATAAATGAACATGAAAAATGAAAAACAAAGCTCAAGTAAGGATCACTTACCGGTACCCCAATGTCGGGTGGTCACTGGTATATCCAGATTCGGTCAAAAATGTGCATCGGGAGCTGTCGTTGCGCCATCTCATCAGAACGTCAGAGCTCAAATCTCAAAATTGTTAAAGGGTTGTGTGTGAAAATGAATTAAAAGTGACCCCTCTGAGCCTTTTTAAGCCTGAAAATTAGGGTTTTTTCACCCTGTTTAGCTATCCCACTGGGGTTTTTGACTCTTGAACCTATTTTTGTCTAGTTGAGGCTTGTTTTACATTGTTTTATTGCGTTTAGACATGTTTTTGGCCTCCTGGAGCTTTTTTGGACCTATCGGGCACCTTGTCCTCTTTTTTTGCGAGATCACCCTAAAATTAAAATTTTTGTCCAATCTCTCAAGGGGGCAATATATTGGCATGTTTTCTCTCACTGGGCAGCAGTGGGGCAAGATTTTGAAAATGATTTTTTTTTGGCTTCGATCAAGACCATTATTCTTAGAACCAACACAACAAGTGCATTGCTTCAAAGAGGGGCAAAACATAGACACGTAAAATGTACTAATTGACATTGGACATCTGATCCTGACCACTAACATCGTTTCATCCTGAATCATTCTTCGGTCTAACCATTTAATCAAATACCTTTATCTGATTAAATTCATCAATATTCCTTTCTTAATTAAATAAATCAATTATCTAATTAAGTCATCTTTTCTCGATAATTAAATTGACCATTCTGATCTAATTATCCTATTTAATTAAATAATTAATTTTATTTGATTAAATCTCTAAAGTCTATCTGTTAAATTAAATAAATTAAAACCTTATTTAGTTTAATCTAATATCATCTCTTTTAATTAAATAAATCAAAAGTCCTTATTTAATTAATCCTTTTATCACATTCTTCTCATATTTGATTTAAATAAATCCACAAATTTAAGCCAAATAGGTCACATCATTTAATCCCTTTATTAAATTAATTAACCTTGATTAATTTAATCTCTCCTCATGTCCCATCCTCCATCTTTTACCACTTGCACATGAAAATAGACTTATTTGATTTATTAAATCTCTATTTTCCTCAACAAGGCATCTTTTAAGGAATATTCTCTCAATTTGAATTCAAAATCCATGTGGACTTTGTCCTTCCAACAAGGAATTTACTCCTCTTGCAAAGTCCTTTTTCCTTGAGCCAAGTGGCATTCAATGCACCTTCTTTCCCTCTTGCATGTCATTTCAACAATTTCAAAATTCAAATATATGCATTTATTGACACATTCTTCAAAACTTGCACATCCTCCATCCACTCATAAGTTGACAAGTGGCACTTTTCCATTGGCTAATTCTTAGTCCCACATTGCTCTATTTTGGACATTCATCTATCTTCTCATTCTACAAATAAGAGGCTAATCTCCTCATCTTATCATCCATAATTTGAGTAAACTTATTATGCTCAAATCATTAGCAATTTTTATCCATTATCATTGAGTTCATAGCTAGGTTATGCAGATTTTTCTATTGGAGCACTCATCAAGCATCAATAAAGTGGATCATTCATCAAAATTCATCAAGTTTGCATCATAGGAGTTGGGAAAGGGCCAATTTTCACATCAAATTGGCACCAATTCCCCTATGGGATGAAGAGTTTGCATTGCCTTCAATAGGATTTAGTTTGCTTTTTGTTCTTTCATTTCAATTCTTGCTTCATTTCCTATTTTAATCTTTTCTAATGGATTTCATGGGGAATCCTTGTTCTTACTTGCATTTGATCTCCTAATGTGTTTTTTCATTGTGTTTTGCAGGTATTTGGATTGGGGTTCGACAGTTGGGATATATCATCTGCCATTACATTTGATACTATCAAGAGGTAGGATGGGAACAATCCAATGCTCACCTCTGAGGAGCAAGAAGATGCATTATATTTTGGCTCTAGGTTCAATCCCAGACATGAAACATTAGCAATTTGGTCTATCTTTCCTGAGACAAACAAGCCAAAGGTAATTGATGATACCAATGAGTTAACTGGTAATCTAATTGTTAGAAGAATGAAAAATACTAGTGAATTGTAGGAAAC
Source organism: Sequoia sempervirens (assembly GCA_007258455.2). Taxonomy (NCBI): domain Eukaryota; kingdom Viridiplantae; phylum Streptophyta; class Pinopsida; order Cupressales; family Cupressaceae; genus Sequoia; species Sequoia sempervirens. The sequence goes on from VDFB02075321.1 coordinate 402,375,251, forward strand.
TACCCTAATAGCTAATTCAACATTGTTCACAGAGGCAAGGCTGAAGAAATTAGAATCAGATTTGGAGAAAGTGAACTATGAGAATTTGAAGTTGCAACAACATTTACATGTTGTTTCAGGATTGTGTAAGGAAAGTAGAGGTGTTGAAGCAACTTTCCTAATGTCAAAACCACAGGGAAGAATGCATATAGTACTTTTAATTTCCAAATTACAATCTAATTAAGACACACATGAAAGATTTACTGAAATAGAGAAGATACTCAAAGACAGATGGACACAAGATTTACGTGGGAAACCCTTTCAGGAAAAAATCCACCACACCAAGTTGAATCTCTTTGTATTTTAGTAATCAACAAATTACATACAATGCAGAGAAACAACTCTCTGGTATCAGTTTTACAGTTTCTTCATTCACTGTTCTTCCTGTTACAGAAATGCTCTCACAGATTCGGTGTATATTCCAACTTAGAATGCTATCCTTTAAATCTTATCACATTCTGATTTTTAACCTCTGTTCATCCTTATCCGCCATTACCCATCGTAGAAAGTTTCCATCCCATTGCAGATTTTTCTTTGCATATAGTTCAGCTCCAACATCGCATCTGTTGCAAAAATCAAACCGCCAACCATTTGAATTTTGCTTCCTTTGATTGGACCATGAGACACCACATAGGATAGTCATCAAATGATCAAGGGAATTCAACCTGTGTTGGCATGTTGGTGAGACACTAACCGTGTCTCCCCGATGCCAACACAACCAACATTTGATATCGGCGTAGGTTCCAACAGTTGGCAAGACGATAGAGCAAACGCCATGAGTCATACCGAATCCACCGATATTCATTTCATTCCTATTGGCAAGACTCATACCGATGCTCACAAGTCACATCGATCTCAAAATTTCCATCGGCAAGACTACCACAGTTCGCCAAGACTTCATACTAAAGTCTTCAAGTCATGCCGACTTGAGCATTCCATTCGGTGAGATAATCATCTTTTTCCAAGACCTCACACCGAGCCTTCATGTGTTACTCCGAAGTCACATAGCCATTGGCGAGACCATCACAGTTCACCAAGGCTTCATATCGAAGTCTTCAAGTAATACCGAAGACCTTTTACTATTGGCGAGACTCTCCAAGTCGCCAATACTTCATACCGAAGTCTTTTTTGTTACACTGATGACTCCCGTCGGTATCCGCTAAACACCCGATAGCAACCTCGTTCGGTGAGACATTCCATATCAGTAAGATTGCATACCGACAATAAACCTTTCGCCCAAGTCTCCCTGATAACTACGAGTGAATAACCATCGGTGAGAGAAACAACAGTCGGCAAGAGATCTTACCGAGTCTCCATGTCATAGCGATAGGTCTATTCGGCAAGACTGTAACAAAGTCACAGTGACCAGTACATTTCAATAGGATTCAGAATAGCTAGTCGGCCATACATCAATAATGTCACAGTGACTTTTCCCTTCAGGAGTTACATGCTAGTAAGAATTGAGGCACCTATTCCAATAATCTCCCACTTGATGAAGATCTTACTGACACCTCAAGAGCATAATAAAACTACTGAAATTCATGGGCCAAGAGGCCCATCGAACTAGCACACCACCTGTACTTGTCTATGCTCATAGGATTCGTCAATGCATCTACAAAATTCTCCAGAGTATCCACTTTCTCCAAAGAGACCTTCCCATCCTCCACCATATCTCGTAAAAAGTGATACTGTACATCTATATGTTTCGTCCTGGCATGGAAAGTAGGATTTTTTGCCAAAAATATAGCAATCTGAGTGTCACAGTAAATAGTATTTTTTCCTGCATCAAAACCAATGTTAGAACACAAACGTTTTAACCAAATTGCTTCTTTATAGGCATGTGTAGCTGCCATGTATTCTACCTCTGTAGTGGACAAAGCGACTACAGCCTACCGCTTGCTCATCCAACTCACTGCACCACCATTCGTCATGAAAATATATCCACTGGTGGATCTACTGCTGTCAATGTCCCCTGCCCAATTAGAATCCACATAACCTCGAATACTGAGAGTCCTCTGTGATTCAACCAAGTTCCCATGGTAACACAAAGCATAGTCTGAAGTGCCCTTCAGATATCTAACCACTCTCTTTACAACATCCCAATGTGTCCTTCCAGGATTAGCCATAAACCGACTAAGTACTCCCATTGCTTGGGCAATGTATGGCCCTGTACAGACCATTGCATACATAAGGCTGCCAACCGCACTAGCATACAACACACTGGTCATGTCCTCCATCTCAGTAGGAGATTTTGGACAGTCTTCAACAGATAGCTTCGTTCCTTGCAAAACTGGAACAACTAGCTGTTTGCAATCAGTCATGCAAAATCTCTCTAAAACAGTCTTGATATACTTACTCTGACTGAGCCAAAGTTTTCTATTCTTCCTATCCCTGGTTATTTCCATTCCCAGAATATACCTTGTTGCACCAAGATCTTTCATTTCAAACTTTGTAGACAACTGAGACTTAAGATCAGAAATCATTAACTTACTATTGCCTATGAACAACATGTCATCAACATAGAGAACAATAATAAGAACTTGATCACTTTCAGCTTTGTAATACACACAATGATCAGATTTTGATCTTACAAATCCCAATGAAAAACAAACGTGACAAAATTTTGTACCATATCTAGGAGACTGCTTTAACTCCATACAGAAATTTCTTCAACTTGCAAACCAATCTTTCTTTACCTTTTACCACAAAGTGCTCCAGCTGGGACATAAATTTCTTCTTCAAAACCACCATGAAGAAATGTTGTTTTTCATCTGTTCAACTCTAAATCATATGCTGCTGCAAGTGACAAAAGAAATCTAATAGATGTCAGCTTAGCTACAGGAGAAAATATTTCTCCATAATCAATTCCCTCTACCTGGGAATAACCTTTTGCAACCAGCCTCACTTTATATTTTTCTACACTGCCATCCAGACCAATTTTTTTTTAAATACCCATTTGCAGCCCACAACTTTTCTGCCTTTAGGCAATGGCACCAAACTCAGGTATCATTCTTTTCTAATGATGCCATTTCTTCATTCATGGCTTCCAACCAAGAGTTTGAATCAGACATTTTAAATGCCTCTTTCACAGTCCTAGGTTCATCAGTGCTAGAAATTAAAGCTTAGGCACAAGTAGACTCTATCAAAGAAAACCCATACCTATCAGGTTGATTTCTTTCATGAGTTGACCTCCTCACAGGTTGAGGCTGAGGTGGTTCTTCATCTTCTTCAGAACTTTCAGAGCTACTTGAGTTTTCCTCAGTATTAGGTACATTTTTATTTTTCAATTCCTCTTTATCTGGTGTCAGAGGAATATTTGCTACATCCTTTTCATTTTCTGATTTCTTCTCTGACTGCGGATCCAATGTAGAAGGCTTCAGCTCATGAAAGATAATGCTTCTACTATACAAAACCTTCTCAGTCTCAGGATTCCAAAGCTTGTATCCTTTTATGCCAGCACTATAGCCAATAAAAATATACTTTACAACTTTTTTTTCCAACTTAGATCTTTTTTCAAATGACACATATGCATATGCCTCACAGCCAAAGACACGAATATGTCTCAGAGAGGGCTTCTTTCCAGACCATGCTTCCAAAGGCGTCTTCTCAACAAGAGCAGAGTTAGGAGAACGATTTACCAAGTAACATGTTGTAGAGACTGCTTTAGCCTAGAACTTCTCCTCCAAGCCAGCATTGCTCAGCATACTTCATGCTCTTTCCATTACTATCTTGTTGAACCTTTTAACAACTCCATTTTTCTATGGAGTGTAAGGTGTAGTCTTATGTCTTTTAATCCCATGATCTTTACAGTACCTTTCAAATTCATCTAAACAAAACTCACCCCCATTGTCAGTCCTTAAACATTTTATTTTCTTACCAGTCTGATTTTCTACAAGGTTTTTTTAATTCCTTAAACCGATTGAACACTTCTGATTTACTTTTTAGAAAATATACAAATGCTCTTTTTGAATAATCATCAATAAACGACACATAGTATCTTGATTTAGATAAAGAAGGAACATTCACTGGACCAAACACATCAAAATGTATATAATCAAGCCAACCAGAAGATTTTTGAGGACTAGAATAAAATGAAACACGGTGTTGTTTACCATATATACAATGTTCACAAAACTCGAATTCGAGGTTACAATCTTCAAGCCCCTCAACCAGGTTTTTATTTTTCAAGGTTTGTAAACCTTTCTCACTAATGTGGCCTAGCCTATGATGCCAGAGCATTGTCTTTTCTACTGGAAGTTTAACCTCCATGGAGTTTACACCATCAGGAATGTTTCCCTCTTTTCCTCCATGAGTAGCTTTCTGTGACTTCACAGAGACACTATTGCATTGAATAGCTTGTGCATCCATCTTGTACAAGGTACCAATACGAGCACCCCTTGCTAGAACCATAGAGCCTCTAGTCATCTTGCAACCATTTCCAGAGAACGTGACATGCACTCCAATATCATTTAGCTTACTTACAAAAACAAATTATGAGCCAGACTTGGTATATGCATCACATCATTGATTCCCTTCACTCTTCCATCAGGGAAATGAATTCTAACTCTTCCACAACCAACAATTTCCAAAGATGAATCACTTGCCAAATACACCTTTCCACCATCATAGTTTTCATACTTCGTGAACCAATCTCTATGAGATGTCATGTGGAAAGATGCTCCAGAATCAATCAGCCAGACATCATCAGATGCCCGCGTAGCCAAGGCTACAATGAAGGCGTTTGCATCACTTTGAGAAGAATCATTGTCAGAAGAGGTCTTCTTCTTCTTCTTCTTCTCCTCTTTGCAATCCTTTCGGACATGACCAGGTTGCCCACAATTCCAACACTTCACCTTGGACTTCTTGCTAGGAAGCTTTGATCTCCCTTCTGATTTCGATCTGGATTTCTTGTCCTTCTTCTTGCCTTTCTCCTTCAATCTACCTCTAATAGCCAGAGCCTCCTTCGCCATCTCAGAAGATTTCCTTCTCATTTCTTCTGAAAACAAAGAAGCAACATCTTCCATCTTGAAAGTGGATGTCATACTCCCAATAGCCATCACTAGGTGATTCCAAGAATCTAGCAAAGAACACAATAAGAGCATACAACAATCTTCATCTTCAATCTTCACACCAATAGATGTTAACTGAGAAATCAACATGTTGAAAGCATTCAAGTGATCAACAACATATCCTCCCTCCTACATTCTCAAAGAGTATAGCTTCTTCCTTAAGAATAATTTGTTCACCAAGGACTTGCCTTGATAAATGGATGCTAGTCTTTTCCACAAAGAAGATGCAGTCTTTTCTTCATGCACGTTCAGAAGAACAGAGCCTTATCAACCCTTTTGATTTTCTATCTACCAGGTCCCAATCCTCTTGCTTCATGTCTTGAGGTTTTGTTCCAGACACAACATTCCAAAGATCTCGGTCCACTAACAGATCTTCCATTTTGAGTTTCCACAACTCAAAATTGCTACCATTGAATTTCTCTATTTCCATCTTTTCGGATGTGCTCGCCATCTTAATCTGTAATTAAATTATCAGACCTTTATCAAACTCCCACTGAAAAAGTAGACACAAAAAACCCAACCCACTCACAAGGATAACACAACTGGCTAGGCTCTGATACCACTTGTAAGGAAAGCAGAGGTGCAAAAGCAACTTTCCTAACGTCAAAACCATAGGGAAGAATGCATACAATACTTTTAATTTCCAAATTACAATCTAATTAAGACACACATGAAAGATTTACAGAAACAAAGAAGATACTCAAAGACAGATGAACGCCAGATTTACGTGGGAAACCCTTTCGGGAAAAAACCCACCACACCAAGTTGAATCTCTTTGTATTTCAGTAATCAACAAATTACATACAATGCAGAGACACAACTCTCTGGTATCATTTTTATAGTTTCTTCATTCACTGTTCTTCCTATTACAAAAATTCTCTCACAGATTCGGTGTATATTCCAACTCAGAATGCTATCCTTTAAATCTTATCACATTCTGATTTTTAACCTCTATTCATCCTTATCCGCCATTACCCATCCTAGAAAGTTTCCATCCCATTGCAGATTTTTCTTTGCATACAGTTCAGCTCCAGCATCGCATCTGTTGCAAAAATCAAACCGCCAACCATTTGAATTTCGCTTCCTCTGATTAGTCCATGAGACACCACATAGGATAGTCATCAAATGGTCAAGGGCGTTCAACCTGTGTTGGCATGTCAGTGAGACACTAACCGTGTCTCCCTGATGCCAACACAACCAACATTCAATATTGGTGTAGGTTCCAATAGTCGGCAAGACGATATAGCGAACGCCATGAGTCATACCGAATCCACTGATATCCATTTCATTCCTATCGGCAAGAGTTTCCTCATCGGCAAGACTCATACAGATGCTCACAAGTCACATCGATCTCAAAATTTCCATTGGCAAGACTACCGCAGTTCGCCAAGACTTCATACCGAAGTCTTCAAGTCATGTTGACGTGAGTATTCCATTCAGTGAGACAATCTTCTTTCGCCAAGACCTCACACCGAGCCTTCATGTGTTACTCCAAAGTCACACAGCCATCGGCGAGACCATCATAGTTCGCCAAGACTTCATACCGAAGTATTCAAGTCATACCAAAGACCTTTTACTATCGGCAAGATTCTCCAAGTCACCAAGACTTCATACCAAAGTATTTTTTGTTACACTGATGACTCCCGTCGGTATCCGCTAGACACCTGATAACAACCTCGATCGGCGAGACATTCCATATCGGTAAGACTACATACTAACAATAAACCTTTTTCCCAAGTCTCCCCGATAACTGAGAGTGAATAACCATCAGTGAGAGAAACAACAGTCGGCAAGAGATCTTACCGAGTCTCCATGTCATAGCGATAGGTCTATTCGGCAAGACTGTAACAAAGTCACAGCGACCAAGACATTTCAACAGGATTCAAAACAGCTAGTCGGCCAGACATCAATAATGTCACAACGAATTTTCCCCTCAGGAGTTACATGCCAGTAATAATTGAGGCACCTATTCCAACAGATTGTTGCCACCTCCCTCACTGGCTCCAACAAAAAATGAGGATGAAGAAAAAATATCTCTAAATGTGGAAATTAGACAACTTAAGAGGGAGATATACAAGGAGGAATTGGAACTGAAAGCTCAAAGAGATCATCAAATGAGGCTTTCAAATATGGTTGACAACATTTTTAGGTAGAGGTTATCTTGCATTCTAGGCTTGCTTGATCAAGCATGGAATGCGTACAAGACAATTATGTTAGCAAGAATTACCCATATTGTTTTGAAGAATGGATTGCAAGTCCTTATTGATACTTGGTGCCCAAGGAAGAGTATATTGAAGAAGATGCAATTAATGAAAAAATTTGACATAAATGCCCCTATGTATTTAGGGATTATTTCATATATCCTAGAAGAAATTGGGGATAGTATGATCAATCATCAAAGTTTTCAATTAGGTACGGAGAAAATGCTTGAGGATTTTGAGAGCCTCAAATTCAATTTAATGTCTAACATAATAAGTGATGAGGGTGAAGTTAAACAATATAAGGAATAAAGGACTGAATTCAATAATATTTTTCTTGCAATTATTGACCCTATCATCAAGAATGAAATTTTACATGGTTAGAAGAAGATTAATGTCATTGATGATTTAATTAAATTGGAAATGGGGCTAAAAAGGTTTCCTAAGGAGGTCAAGTAGTGGACATAAGGTGGTTATTCTAACCATCTTCATATTCAAGCAATTTTGGCACATCCCTAGCCCACAAAGGAAATTTTTACTGGGATAGAAAAGTACAACTAGTTAGATGCAAAGGTTATTCCATCTCATGTCATCATTGCAACAAGAGGGGTATCTTCTCCAAGAGCCCGAGCAACAATTTTTTCTTCTAGCCGGATGTCTCTTGTATCTTCTTCGAAGTTGTTGTAACATTATTTTGTTTTCCTTTAGGACATGATTTCCAAATGGAAATATGATATTTGTCCTTGGCATGAAGCTTATTTTTCTCCCTTCTTTCTATAAAATGAAATTTAGGGCCATTTTTTTAGGATCTTGGAAAATTTTTGTAAGCAGAGCATTTGCGTTTAGTTTGTATATGTATTGTCTAGGTTTTGATAGAAAAGGATGTTAATGTGACTATTAATTTTGTATAACAATACTAGTTCTGCAAATGAATATATAATGACAAATTTTGTAGTCAATTATCTCGTCTGATGTATAGTTCAAATCATTTATGAATAAAAGTTGATCAAAGATCTTTTCTATTCATCTTTGCACGTTTTTACAATTGGATGTTGCTTCTATGGCTTCTATTCAAGGAGTAGTGTAATATATTTTAAAAGGAATGTTGAATATTGTGAATGTATACAAGGATTAAGATCACCCTTCTAGGTCTTGCAGAGCCTAAAGTGTAGAGGAAAAAGTTGTTTCATCTTTTCTTGTTCGTTGGCCAATCCCTTCGAGTAATCGAGCATAAGAATTGTCTATTCTTTAGATTGTTGTTAGGATTAGTTAGAAGAAATATAAACAAACATTAATGAAGATTATATTTTTTAATTATTGAAGAATATTTATTAATTTAACCTAATCAAGGTAATCATTTTTAAGATAGGTTAGAGCCTTATTAGATGTTTTAATGATAGTGCTTTACTCTACTTAGCATTTAGATGTGAGAGATTTTTTATGTTCTGTGTAAGGGTTATGTGCTAGAAGCATGTTTAGTGATAGTTGTTGCTATTTGGACTAGTTATTGAAAATATATTACAAGATTGTAATTATTTATTTATGTTTATATTTGTGATGTGGTGGTTATTTTTGGCCAGTGGCAATTGTAAGGAGCACAGTGTGTTTCACTATTGATAAGTATTAATAATTAATATTTATTGAATATTTATTTAGTTTTATATTAAATACAATATATGAAGAATTAATATGGTACAATGCAAGTTATGTGTGTTATTTATTACAATAACATATGAGTAGTTGTTAACTATTACAAGTTGAGAAAATGTGAACAGTAACTGTATTGTCATAATTACTATCTATGTTTTATTTATTATGAAAAAATTATGTTACAAAACTTTTTATAGTTTAATGTCTATTTTGGCAGTGGCTCAAAACTTGTGTTATAGATCAAGTCGCACGTGAAGCATTGATGGTTTTGAATGCTTGGTGTATGGTATATAAAGGAACATGTTGAATCAAATAAATAAGTAGTGTGAAATGTTGAAATCATTGTTTTCTTTGTTAATGGTGTATTAAACTAATTTGTTTGAAGAAAATTAAGATTTATTGATACAAAAAACCTATGCTTTTATTTTCAATTATGATACAATATGATTATATGAATATGAAAAATATAGAGTTTAGTAAAGATTCATTATATTGAACAAAAAATTGTTTGGTTATTAATATCTTTTATACAAATTTGCAAAAATACTTTTTGCAAAGAGTGGAAGAGCATGTTTTATAACATCAAAAAGTATAAGTATAATGCATGTTGCAAACTGTATTAGGTAAAGTAGTGCTATGCAAAAAGAAAATATACAATATACTTGTCTAATTGCTATTATAAAGTAGTTCTTGTTTACAAAATCAGTAGTTGTGATTTCTGGGTGATAGATAGCTAAATAGACTAGAGTTGGTAGAGAAAATTTGTGGGTCTAACCCATGTAGTTCTAGAAGGCTATTTAAGAATTGAAGGTATGCATTAGAGTCAACATCATGTAATCCATTGTGCATATAAACTGTTACTGTTCTCAATAAAGGGGCATTTTTGAGAATGCAACACAATAATAGGATATTGTCTTCAAGTTTTTTGTTAACAGTATCAATTTTTAGAATGAAATTTTGCAAATTTTCAAGTGAGAGTACTATGCCAATTCCATTGTCTGTATTGAAAATTGAAGTGAAAATAGAGGAAACAAAAATTGATAAAGAAAATTGGCTGGAAAAAGAAAAAAAGTTACTAACCTGTGTAAAACGTGCTAGTGGAAAATTGATGGACAATTCTTCCATTTGAGGAAATCTTTGCATAAGTTTGATGTCATTGTTATGTACTAGATCAAAGCTATAGAACTTGATTTTCCTTAATGATTTGGCTATTGCAAAGCATTTGCGAGAAACAAGAGAAAGCCAAATAACTTCTTTCAGATTAAGTCTTGTGAAAATATGAAAGCAAATGAGCTCTTTTGGAAGCTCCATTAATTCTGAGTTAGAAGCTTGTAAATGCAAGCTTGAAGGGTGGTTTGGTAAGTAAGTATATAGGTGAACATGTGTGTAAACATAACATTGGGTAAATATGATTTTAAAATAATAGTAAATGCTTTATTATATTTATCATTCACATGTGTACTTCATTGGGAGATAAATATTAATTAATTACAAGTGTAAAAATATTCATTTAATTATATAAATTATTAGTACAAAATCTATAGCAGAAATAATTAAATTTGAGCGTTGTGCTGTGGAGACAAGTGGAACTTTTGGAAAATAGCGCACTAGACAGAGTTGTAGAAAAACATCACTGATTATTAATAAGCAAGAGAATGACATGCATTGTCATTAATATCATCATAGTATAATTATAATTAATATTTAAGTAGATTTGTTGCTACAACATGCATGTTAATTTTGCAAATTTTCTACAGTTTGGATATACAAAATCCTTGTGGTAGTAACTTTGTATACTTCAAAATGATTATAGAGTAAGTAATCTTCATGGGTTCTTTTAGTTGCTATGACGACTTGTGTGAAGTACACATGGCGACAAAAAATGAAAGTTGTGGAGAGTGTTTAAACCCAAGAAGGGAAGTGGGCATTGGCTCGAGATGTAATTAATTGAGGAATGACATAATCATGAAATCAATGTATGAAATTGCATCACTTATATAGTATGATGGAGAGGTGTTTGATTTATGACATTAAATTGGCACACTTGAATGGTGGTTAAATATGGCTGGACATGGCCTTTTTCTCACTCATTGGTTTCATTCATAGTTGCATGGAAGTGATATGGATTCTCCTATTAGGTCAACGACCTCCAAAATACAAATGGCCTTTCTGGGTGCAATCTTGAACCAAAGACTAAAGAAAGTATTTATGGTTGATGATGTCCTAGTTTTAGACATGATCAAGTTGGTGCTTGGCCATAAAATTTTGGAGTCCGATGAAAGGTATTGAGTAAATACTAATATTTCATCTAGGTTCATAGAAACAATTCTTGATTTACATTTATCAAAAGGAGTGATATTAGCAATGGAAAGGTTATTAGTGAGACAGTCTGATCTTTTGGGTGGAGTTGAAGATTCTATTGCCTTTGCATAACTTGGAATTGGCATATCGTATCCCAAGGATCTTTGGAAGTTGTTGGAACCTGATAGAGTGGTCAAACACTACTCCTTTATCCTAGACGTGAAGGGTCTATATTTTTGGAGCCATCGTGACAAGGCATTAAGGGGTGCAAGTGTTTTAAAGAGACTGCTCCTTCTGGAACCTATGTAGAATGTGGACTGGGTAAGGGATTTTATTAGTTATTTGTAGGGTATGTATGTTGTATAATATATGGTTGGCATGAATACATTTTGTAGGCAAAACATATTTTGGATAGAAGCAATCAATCAAGATGTTGCACGGTTATTTGTTAGGATAAGAGTTAGGAGTTTGGTTTTGGCATAGTTTTTGGTCTTGGCTCTATGGAGCGAGTGAATGCAAGGGCAGTTTGGGTTTGGTGAAATTAATATATCATGATGCAAGATACACATCCAAATGTAAAGGTTTTTTAAAAATTAATATAAACTATGTCACTGTTTTTGATAAGGAAAAGTAGGTTTTGAAGGGGCCTCAAAACCCTTTACAATGGAGAAAATTTGCAAGAAAGACTAAACCAATAAATCCCACAACCCCAAAAAACTAAAATGTTGACAGCAAAAATAACTAGGAAACCCATCAACAATCCCAACAACAAAACATCTGCAACAAGGCTGACCAAGCAAAAGAAACAACAAAGCTACAACAACTTTTCAAGAACATTGGCCAAGGCCATATTTTCCTCAATGACCCCCTTGTGCATCTCCATCACATCCTTGAGCTCCTCAAATGAAATAGCAGCCCTTTTCTTGGTCTTGCTCCTCGTTCTCAAACACGGGCCAACATCCACATTCTTCTCCACAGCAGGATCAATATCCTCAGTCTTCTCCACCAGATTTGTGCAATTAAAATCCTCCATGGCCTTCTCTAGATCACCTAGATCTAGAGACTTACCAGTCCATTTCATGGCTTTCTCATTTAAAATAAAGAGGCCCTTAGTAGTCGATTTCAAGGAATTGTTGCTAATGTTAACCACAATCTTCAAATCATTAGACATATTACTAATTTTCTCCTCAATATTAACAAACCTCTCCTCAAAAGTCTTATGGATAGCTAATTCCAGGGAAGTAATCCTCTTCTCATGAGTTTTACCAAGACGATCAACATCAATAACAAGTCTATCAAGCATAACATTCATGGTCTTAACCTTACCTTTGATCGACCATTCCTTCTGGTTGCTATGCACTAGTGCCACACTAACATCTTGCCAATTCTTAAGCTGAACATTAAGCTCCTTAAATTTTGAGAAAAGCCACTTCACCAACGATAGCAAGTTGTGAGTTCCATCCTCAACCATCCTACGAAACATTCCCATGTTAACCTCATCCCAATTGACCATTGGTGTAGCTTGAGAACCAACAAGATCCTCCTGACCCTCCTCTTTATCCTCCATTTCCTCCTCAACAGGGGAATCCTCCACTTCAATCACCCCAACTTTAACTCGGTGCTTATCCGACATGTTTTCCAAGTCTGCTAGAATTTCCAGCCGCTTTTCCTTCACATCACTTCCCTTAACCTGCTCAATTCCAATAGGAGAGACTAAATTATCCCAGTTAGGGTCAACCCCTTTTGAACACACCAAACCCTCATTCCCTTGCTCAATATCCTCCATAGGACACTCAGACCTTGGGAGGCCATTACCTGCGCCATGACTATCCTCCAGAATAGGAGAAATCTCCATATCACCCAACTTGCTAGCACCTGGGGTATGTTTGACATCAGAAACAGGGGGCTCCTTCGCATCTTTAGACACCTCCACCTTCTGCTTGACAACACACTTCTCTTTTCTGGGGCATTTTTTCTTCCCCTTTGCATTCTTCTTTACTGAAGGCACCACAACTTCCTTCAATTCATTATCAGTTTCATAACCCTTAGACTAGGATTTAGAATCCTCAGAACCCTCAATAGAATCACTAACCTCCTCTGACATCTCCTCAAAATTAGAATCATCATCCTCATAATTCCCTTGCCATTCCGCTGCCGAATCACCAGTTTGATACCCAGAGTTTTTTCCACCCTTTTTATGGGCTGGAGTCTTAGGAGAAATAGGAACCAACTTCAACTTTATGTACTAAAAAATGAGATTCATAAGGCCTTCATGAAGAATAGCCTTCCTAGGGTTCTTCCGATGATCCTCAATACTAGTCTCCATTGAAAGAAGAAGGTAAAAAGGAAACAAAACTAGAGCATTATGGCGAAAATGATTCAAAAGCATGAAGTGATAACTGTAGATTACAAAAAACCTACCCTCCAAGGTGAAATAATGCATAATGGCCAAAGCAATATCCCTCCAAAGCGGCTTGAGAGATTTGCGATCATACCCACCACTACCAACCGACCTGATCTTCTTCTTCTCATCAAATTTGAAGAAATTTGCAAGAGATTTTTTTGTTGCACCTCTATCTTTGTAAAATTTCCTTCCATTGGAAGGAAGACCAATCACCTCGGCTATGAAATCCTCATCAATGTTAAATTCCACATGTTTGTATCGCATAATCCTATTGTTCCACCCTTTAATGAAAACCTCCATTGCTTTAGGGTTCAAACCTTGGAGTTTTAACAAATAGGGATTGACCCCACCCTTTTCCAGGTGCTCCCAAACAATTTCATTACTCCTAAACTCCTCACAAGAGCTTGACTCCACTCTGCAATGAGCTCTTCCCATGGCGACATACAATGAACAACACTCCACCAACACCTTAATTTTTTGCAAAAGCAAGATTAGGCAAAAAATCCACAAAGCAAAACCTAAGCTCCCAATCCATAATTTCATGGATATCTAAAAGGAAATTATTAGAAGAGAAAGCACATGACTCAATGTGCAAAAACCAACTTAGGAAGAAATGAAAGATCCATTCTCCCATCTCAACTGCCTTAAAGACATGACAACTAGTCATTATTGGAAATGATCTTAAGGTAAAGTGGGAAGGCTTCATAATCATCCCAATTATTTCAAACAACCACTCCCAAGTTAGCTAACCCATCAACCAATGAATTGGCTTCCCTGAACATGTGAGAAATTCTAACTTCATCAAATGAATTAATGATGGATAAAGAATCATTAATCAGATGGGCTATCGACCATGACAATGGGCTATTCAATATACAACACTTAATAATGTTAAGAGAATCCCCTTCAAGCCAAAGTTTGGAGACCACATAATTTTTAGCCAATAGGAGACCATGATAGGCTACTGTTGACTATGTCATTGTTACACTTCATTTTTTTTAATTTTAATAGTTAGATATTAGTAGCTACTTATGAATATGAATAATATATTATTATAATACACTATAATTGTGTAATCGTAATAATCAATTGGGCCCAAGAATGAATGCATTTTTCTAGATTGGGAAAAAATATTTGTTAGATAAACTATATCTTGGGTCATAGTTTTGTGAGATCAAATTTATTATTTAATTATTTCATCAAGCAACCGAGTGTCTGCAAAGCACGTAGTTAATCAAAAATGATCTTGTGAATATAATATATTTAAGATTAATATTTGTATATTAATAAATATCAATGATCTAGTTTTAAATCTTTATTTGAAATAAAATAGATTAGTAATGATCGATGATACGTAAGAACCCGATCTATTTTATACCCTGTACCTTGTCAGGTGCACATGATAGTTGTCATCATATCACATGATTTCCATATGCTCACATCTTATTTCCTTCCGGAAGTGCACAATGTTGATGCGTGTCTGAATCCTCCTTTAATTGATCTTATAATATGTAATATATTACTATAACTACATTAAAATATAATAATATAATATATTAAAAATTCACACCAAAGGTTTCATTTAGATTTATTGACTTTAAAAAAATAGCATAAATATATTTGGATATAGATATTGATTATAAAAAATGAAGAATTGGTCTGTAATGATTCATCTTGACCACTAATGAATTTAATCTAGGCGATGCATGTCTGCAATGAGTGCATTGAATACGAAACATGCTTCTAAAATAGGAAAGCTCGCCTTTTGCAGACATGTGCCTGTCACTGCCTACTAACTTTTGATTGAGATTTATTCACTATTTAAAATCAGAGTAAATTCATTTCAATATAAAATTTAAATGATCGACATCTCATTGCTAATAATGTCATGCACCTTGTCTGATGCATAGGATAGGTGTCATGATATCACGTGGTTTCCACATCCTAATATCTTCTTTCTTTGTGGAAGCGTGCATAGGTGACATGTGTTTGAATCCTCCTCCAATTGAGCTTACCATATAGATTAATAACTATTTAATAATTATTAATCAACAGTAAAAAAATAATAATTAGTTATTAATTTTAATAGGTCTAGATATAAAATAAATATAAATAATATTAATTAACAATTGTGTTCATAAGTGTTAAGTATGCCATCAACAAAGGGTACTCCAAACTTTGGGTGGAAGGCGATTCCATGAATATCATAAATTATTTGCGTGGCACTCATCCCCCAAGTTGGAATGTCAAAATCTTATCAAGGATACAATAATTATGTTGCAATCTTGTGATGAGACTTGAGTCTCTCACGTTTACCAAGAAGGAAACTCATTGGAAGTTTTTTTGCCAACGAGGCTGTCAGCTTAAATGAATTTTGTTCGTGGGAGGAGGGATCGATCCTTCCCGAGAAAGCTAGGAGTTTATTAAGGAATGATGGCATGGGATGAGGTGTTGAGGCATTTATGGCCTAGTACCTACCTGTAGTTTGCACGCTTTGTGGGTAGTTTTCAGCTCTTTGGTCTTCAGTTGAGTTGCTTTTGCGAGGGTCCTGTGAGTTTTGTGTCGGTTGCAATGGATGGTGACATGAGCCGAATCGAGCCGCACTCTTGTGGTGACATTCAGAGAAAGAAGAAACTCTAGAGTATTTTGAGCCATGGGAATTTCACTCCATTCTTGGAGAGATTGCACATGCATGATCCTAATTCCTCAGCACAATTTGTCTCTTTCTGGCATAATCGTAAACGAAGGGTTAAAGGTTTGGAAGTGGAGGTTAATGATGACTTGATTGCCAATGTCACAGGAATGCCGACTGTGGGTAGGAAGTTTTTTAAGGATAAAAAAAGCAATGAAGAAGCGATGGTTCA
Organism: Sequoia sempervirens; assembly: GCA_007258455.2. NCBI lineage: Eukaryota > Viridiplantae > Streptophyta > Pinopsida > Cupressales > Cupressaceae > Sequoia > Sequoia sempervirens. Next base: position 402,391,776 of record VDFB02075321.1, read on the forward strand.
ATTTTTTAAAGATGATGAGAAGAAATAGTTAATCAAATTGGAGAGTTGGGGTTATGAGAGAACTTCCCTCAAGAAAATTTGGGTGAGTGTTGCAGAGGTCCTCATGCGCTACGTGACCCTAGAAGGGAGGTTTAGGGCTATTCTTGGTCACCATTGCAGGATTCTCAACCATTTCAGACATGGTTTGTTCATTTCATTTCATTTTTTCATGTTATCTTCTTTGGAGGTCTCAATGTGCGCACATATGAAGAATAAGAGGGCCCCTGTCCTCCATGAAGGGCTTATCTTACTTATTATGGAGCACGTCAAGGCTCTTATTCTAGCTTCGACCATTAAGGGAAAGGAAAAAGTTGTTAGTGATCTGTTTGGGTCATCAGGTTCAGAGTCCCCTTCAGAGGAGGAGGAGAAGTGGAATGAGGAGGAGGAGGATGCATCTCCTACGATTGCGGCTACGTCTTTGAAGAAGAGGAAGGTGGCTGGTGCTAACTGTAACAGGTTGTCTAAGCGGCTGGCCCTTTCTAAGAGTGAGGACATAGAGGTGGGGTCAGGTGATTCTTCTCCCAAGTCTATGGAGGTGGTTGTTGGTAAAGTTGTTGTTGGTGGTGGTTCGAAGGTGGGGACATAGGGTAATGCTGAGGGTTTGGTTGATAAATCAAGGAGGCTGTCCAAAAGAATTGCCATTTTAAAGAACAAGGATTTTGAGGCTTCGACCAAGGACCCTATTGTGGCTGGTGAGGAAAAGGATGTTGGTGAAAAGACAACCATTGAGGATTCTCCCATGTAGGACTTGCCCAAGGAGGAACAGGATGAGGAAATTAGGGGACTGGATGAGGAGAATGCGGAGAAGAGTAAAGCCAAACAAGAGCCTTTGAAGGTAAATCCTCTATCTGAGGACTTTTCTTACCTTGACGATGATGCTAATTCCATGTTTGATTTACTGGGTATGGCTAGGCTAGGGCCATTGGTACCTTTAAATTGGCTAAATGGACTCTTCAGGAGTTCAATAAAATCAATATTAAAATCATAGGCTTAAAGGAGAACATGAAGAATGTTCTGAAGGGTTCTATGTTGGACATTGTTGTAGATAGAATGGTGGACCTTGAAGGTTCTTATCATGATTTTAAGTCTTTATGTGATGAAAGATTGGCGGCTCTGGAAGCCAAGGTTTTAGGCATAAACACAAACATCAAGAATTTAATGAAAGCATGCCATATCTTGGTCAAGAACAATGCAGACTCCCTGGAAGTCCTTTTCAGGAAAATTAGCGAGCTCAGGGAGGATTAGGTTTACTGCTTCGAGCTCATGGAGAAAGAGCATGTGGCCAAGGGCAAGGGAAATTTTTTTGCTAAGGATGGCGATAAAGGTCCTGTTGGCAGAGGGTCAGTTGATTGGAAGAAAAATTTTGATGCTAAGAAGAAAGAGTTGTTGGACATGGTTGAGAGGTACAAGAACCAATAGATTGAGGTCGCCAACACTCTGGGTGGCTTGAATTAGTGTGTGTTCTTTTGTTTCTTGTTGGGGGTTGGTTTCCTTTAGGTTGGTTTTTTGTTGTGTAGTTGTTGGGTGCTAATGGTGGTCTTTTGTCTTACTTTTAGTTAAGCACCCGCCCGTTAGTGTTTTTTGGCTGTTGGGTTGCTGGTGGTGGTCTTTTGAATATTTTTCTTAGCAACATTTTGTATCCTCGGTTGTAAAGGGTTTTGGGTCCCTTCAAAACCTATTTTTCCCTTTAATCAAAACAATTATTAGTTATTACTTACTAATTACTATTATATAATTATTTTCATTATTATATAACAATAAATATATTATATACCTAATAATAATCATTAATATATAATATTAATTATATTATATTTAATATATTTAAATTAATAATTATGTAAATAATATATGATGCTTGTTCATTGTAGTAATGATGGTCATCATTATATATTTACCATTAATATTATATATATTATATAATATTAAATATATTAAATATCATCATATATAATAATAATTAATAATTGTTGGATATTGGTAAATAAATTATATACAAGTAATATAATATATGATTTGTCATTTATAATTAATATTATTTAAACTATATTTGATATATAACAAATTTGATATTAACGACAATATATTTTTATTAAATAATTATTAAATATATTATGTAATATCAAATAAAGTTTAAATAATTATTTAAGTTTAGATTTATGTTTTAAAATATTATTTAGGTTCAAAATAAATTTGGTTTAGAAGAGGACAAGCAAAAAATTAATTATAATTTAATGAATTAATCGAGTAGTAAATGTAAAACGATGTTGTTAGATGGGGAAGGTCACAAAATGTAGCAACGTGCTTAGTTGGCCCTGAATAATAATTAGTAAGGGAAATATGTATAATAAGATTAATATAAGTATAAAAATCAATTCAACTGAAAATTTTCTAGAGGCTAAAGATTTATTTTATATTTTTATACTTTTACTATGTATAACAACAATTACTATGAACTAAGAATGGTAATTAGTATCTCGTTGCTAATAATGCCATTTCCATATCCTTAGATCTTGTTTCCTTTCGAAAATACACTGTTTGAATCCTCCTGCAATTCACCTTATCATACTTATTAATAAGTATTTAATAATTATTAATCAAGAGTAAATAAGTAACAGTCAATTGTTAATTTTAATATGTCTAAATATAAAATTTATATAATTTTAATTATCAATATATTTATATAAGAATAAAAAAAAATATAGAATATTAATGACAATTATTAGTTATTAATTACTAATTACTATTTTATAATTATTTTCATTATTATATATTAATAATTAATATTTTTTGGATATTAGTAAATAAATTATATATGAGTAATATAGTACATTATTATCATTACAAATTAATATTATTTTAATCTACATTTGATATAATACAAATTTAATATAAATCATAACATATTGTTAATCAATATATTATATATTACTAATTATTATATTATCTAAACTATATTTGATATATAACTAATTAGTATGCATTTTTAGAATTAGAATTCTAGTTATTGGGCTTTTGTCACTATTTCCTTAATTTAAACATTGATGTTTATGAAAATAATTTGTGATTTTCTAGAAAATGATTAGTTTAAAATTTTAAAATAATTAGTATATTTTTATATGTGGGTGCTGTTTCGCATGTTGAGACAAGTGTCTAGGAAACATTGCGGGATGAAAAGATCTATTTGCTAGGATAATGATATACAATAATAACAAAGTGTTTTGTCATGTGTGTTAGGATAGGTGACGTTATAATTGTCATCCTAAGTTGATTTATGTGTCTCCACATTCTTTGGAAAGTGTTCTAGGGGACATGAGGGAAAAAATATTTATTATTTATTTTCCTATGACAAATTATAGTTGCATTCAAAGAGGTGGACCCTTTACTATGGTGGTTATAGAGCATTTTGGGATGATATTCCTCTTGGGTGTCCAACTTTGTGAGTAGGGACCACTTTGGTGTGCATGTCCTTGCATGTTATTTGCATGTTTTGCATGCTCTTGCATGGTTGGGTGCCTAGGTTTGCATGTTGGTACATGCTCTTGCATGCAGCCGTCAGAGTCGTCAGTGAGTTATGGAGCACTCAGGTTTGACCAATTCTGATTGGTTATATGTTAGGCACTCATGTGAAGGCCATGTGATTATTCAATATTTTATTCCATGTTTATGGGCTAGCCACTAAGGGGGGTGTGGATTTTTCCAAGTGGATTTTCTTGTTGTTTCAGAATACCATTTGTGCTATTCTCTCCCACAAACTTCTATATATTGGATCCTTGAGATGGTGGTTTGTAAGAGTTTGTTTGTAGGTTGTCAGAGAGACGAAGTGTTGTCGAATTACAAAGAGGATTGTTGTATTGATGTACTTCCTTGAAGATTAATACAAACATCAGATCTCTTTGGGTGTGGAGTTTTTTCTCGCAAGGGTTTCTCCACATATATCTTGTGTCACTTGTGTTTGATGACTTGTGGTATTATAGATTTTTATTTCATTGTTGCAATTGTCAATCACTTAATCTTTCTATGGTAATCTTGAATATATAATTTCAGATTTGTAACCACTTTAATAAGTTCATATTGCTGCAAGATATACCTTGATTTCCAACATTTGGTATCAAAGCTAACAGTTCTATTAAGAGAGGGATGCCTTTCTTTTGAGTGTTGAAGGTTTTTTGGTTGCAGTGGGAGCTTGTGCATTGTGGGTTTTGCACATTTGTGAAGATTGAAAACCATGGTTTCTACCTCTTGTCTAGATATTGAGAAGTTCAATGACATTGGTTACGAGATGTGGAAGTTGAAGATGGAGGATCTCCTTGAATAGAGAGATCAATGGCTGGCATTTTCGAGTTAAAAGAAACCAGAATTAATGTTTGATGAAGATTGGAAAAAAATGGACAAGAAGGCATAAGGGACCATTTGGTTTCCTTGTAGTCCATCCTCTTGAATGTTTCAGAAGAATCTACCACATATGATTTGTGGAAGAGGATAAGTGATATTTATCAAACTAAAAGTTTAACTAATAAGTTGTATCTCAAAAGACATTTGTACATTCTTTGAAAATGAAGGATGGTGATTCTATTGCAAAATATTTAAATGCTTTTAATATGATTATAAGTCAGCTTGCATCTGTAGATGTTAAGATAGAAGAGGAAGATAAATGTATTTCAATGGTTTATTCTTTACCTGAATCTTGGGAAAATCTAATTGTTTCCATAAGTGGTGGTGTTATAGAACCGAAGATGGATAGTCTCATTGCAATACTTATTTCAGAAGAGATGAGGAGAAATTCCATGAATGCGGGCTCCCAAGATGCCTTGTATGTGTGAGGAAGGTCCAAAGAAAAAGGAGGGACTAAAGGGGACAAGAAGAGAGATAACTCTAAAGGACAATCTAAAACCCTCAAAAAGAGAAGAGTAAAGTGTTGGAATTGTGGTAAGAAAGGTTATGTGAAGAAAGAGTGTAGAAACAAGAAAAAGAGTTTGAATACTTCCACAAAAATATCCTTAGAAGATGGTGATTCTAATGCTTTATTTATTTTTTCCAACACTATTAGTGATGATCATGTTTTACATATTCCAAGACTTGTGAGAAATTTACTTTCAATATCCAAGTTGAATGATTCTGGAATGCATGTGACATTTGAAAAGTCTGGTTGTAGGTTGGTAAGAGGGAGTTTGGTGATAGCTAAAGGATCTCGGATTGGGACATTGTTTAGGCTTAATGCTTCCACTTTTTTAACTCTACCAATGTAACTAGCAATGAAAATGCATGTATGTTGTGGCACCATAGATTGGGTCACATAAGTGAAAAGGATCTTAAGACTATTTTGAATAAAAAGTTAGTTGACGATCTTTCTGATTATTCTATTGGTGAAAATGACTTTTATGAGCATTGTGTGTTTGGTAAATAGAATAGATCATCATTTCCTAATGGGACTAATAAAGCTAAGAGATTATTATAGATCATTCATTTAGATGTGTTTGGACCAGAGGATGTTGACTCTTTTGGAAAATATCATTATTATGTTACTTTCATTGATGATGTGTCAAGATACATGTAGTGGTCCACTAATGTCCAGTAAACTTGGTGTCAACCACACAATTCAGAGGGGGTCCTAATTGAATAATTCACTAAACCCTCGAAAGGCCTTCATTTAATTATCAATCAGGGCTAACATAAGCTTGTGATGATGCTAAAACTGTTTGTACATTCAGAGACTCTATACTACCTATATCATCTTAGTATAGGTGTTTACACATGGTAGAAAACATAAATTGCATAACAATGAAAAAAAGTAGTGCTAGAACTATTGCTACTAATGCCTACAATTAAATATTGTGACTAATTCACTGTCAAGAAATGAATTTGATAACTAACTAATATGCTAACTTGATTAAAATGATTCACTCTAGGGGAAAATGCATGGAAACAAATAAGACATGAATATGGGACAAGATATTATTCACGATTTCATTCACAATTACAACATGAAGAATTTGATTAAGACAAATACAATCATGAAAGTAAGTACTATAACAAAAGAAATAAATGTGCAAAAAATAAAGTGGGGAATAGTTACCTTGAGTGGCCCTTGCTCAAGTGACTGCCTCCATAGGATAAACTCAAATCTAGCTCCTCAAATTAATTCAACATAACAATAACTAGAAACCTCTTTATTGCATAGCTCAAGATATCACAATCTAATAAGAATATTTTGGGATATCTTGTTCATAAGAACATGAATGGAACAAATAAATTGTCTGTGTAAAAACATAAAACTAACTAAACATATCTATTTTCTATATTTGATGCACTTATTTAACCAACTAACTATTCACCTTGACCACCAAACCATATATATAGGTGCAGGGGAGTTTTATTGAAACAAGGACTCAAAAAAAAAATCTAAATGCAAATTACCACTCCCTAAGAAATGGAGTGTGACAAAGTCTGAGTAACTAAAAAAACAACTGAAAAGGTAGAAGAATTTGAATAGGACTACAACTCTGTTGCAGCGGTAAAACTAAAATGTGGACTGTAAAAACAATATTGTTGGATTCCCAATCATGGCAGATCTCTTCTCCTGCAGTAGTCTTATTAAATTACATGGTGACTCACGCCTCCAATTCTGTAATTGTTGCACTTTGCTTATTTTGGAACCTCCCCTGCATCACCTTCTGAAACTCCTTTGGCTTCGGGCTGCACCCCTTAGTTGTTGCGGGCTATAGTTTGCTTACTCTAGCTCCTTGGATGCAAAGAGTTAGTTCACACAACATCTACACAATACTAATAACCATAGTTTAAACATAGATATTCATTGCATTCCATACATATTCACATATTAACCATGCAATATCTATCATACCATAATCACATTTCCATATACTTAAAACCAAGTTCAAGTTTGTATGATGCTCATAAAATATAGTAAATTTTGGGAATATGCATGAAATAAGTATCTAGAGATGTCTAAAATCATGTACTAAAACAACATAAAACTAACTAATAATAGGCCTCATCATCTCCCCCAACTAAAAATTTGCTTGTCCTCAAGCAAAGAGATTTGAAGATTGGAGATTATACTTCAAGGTCATCTCCCTGAGGTCTGTGATCACATCCACTCCTTTTAGCTACTTCAAGTAAAAACCTTCATAGCATGAAATTATTGCCCACCTAAAATTCTAAGCTTCCTCTCGTTCTTCATTCCTTTCCCCTGTCCAATGTGGCACTGTGTAGAGAAGCATAGGTGGAGAGAAGGTAAGAGATACCCATTTAAGTACCTTGTCTTTTGCAATGTCCATGTACTTGTGGGTCCTTTCAAACATGGATATGAAGTTGTATACAAAGTTGGGTTCCTTTTTCCACAATTTAGGGGTCAAATTTTCCCATCTTTCTTGTACAAAATGAAAATAATGATGGAAAAGACCTACAGTTAGTCTCTGCATCCTGTCATAATCGTTTAGCCTTAAATTCATAACTTTCCTGCCTACACCCTTATACCTTAAAATTTCTATCCATTCTTCTATTATCTCACTGGGGTCCTTGGATTCCTTCCTGACTTGGAGAGCAATTGATTTCTTTCTTTCAACATAATCTTGCATAATTTCACCCCTTTGTGTCTCATTTCTGAAGTAGGATGCTAGTGCCCTGATTTGTAAATCACCCACAAATATCAATGGGTTCCATTTTGTATTATTTGGCACAACATTATTATGTAAAAAAAATTCACATAACTGGTCATGTACATCAGGTGTAGCATAAAAAAAAATGTAAAAAATCAAACTTTCTACTCATGGCAATTGGCAAGTTAATGATTAGCTGACTGAATTGAAAACTTAGGAATTTCTCCTTTAAAAACAAAGAATAAACTCTAGCAGGAGGTTTTCACTTGATGATTTGAGGAGCCTTATTTTCTATCTCCTCAATTTTAACTGCCATTTTCTTTAATTCAGCTTCCTTGTTTTCCAATATCCTATTATGGTCTGAAATTGTCTTCTCCTTTTCCTTCTCCCATTTTTCTTTTTGATGGGAGAATTCTTGAGTTATTTCCCATAAATTATATCCTAGAGAAATTTTAGTGTGATGAGTTGGAGTCCTTATGAAAGGGGGTCTTTTGGTTTTAGCTACAATTTTTATACTTCCCACCTTCACTATGGCAAGCTGTGCAAGTAAGTCCAGTTTAGACCCATGCCTATATGTGTGAAGCTTCTCCTCCAACTCCTTAATTTTCAAGTCTCTTTCTTTGTCTCTCTACTCATATGTCCTTACCCATTCTTCTAGTTGTTCCAATGCTTCTTGTAATTCTCTCTTTATATTCCTTTATTCTATAAAAAAATTCTCATCCTTCTCCAAAAATTGGTCATCCCCACCCACAGTGTAATCACAACCCTCACTGATAGGGATTTTTGGGGTTCTCTTCCTTGTCTTATTAGCAACAAAAATATCCTCTGAATTAGATTCAAAGGTGGTTGAAATATACCATTTTTTTAACCAGTGTATGGACATCTTCAGAAACATTTTCTCTCAATTTTGAATCTTCCATTGTCACAGTATTTTCTTCCTCTTGCTTCTTGATACTACCCCTCATTACACCCTTCTTTTTTAAGTAGTATGAATTCCTTGGCTAGGTGGGTTTCTTCTTCTGCACTTTCTTGGGTGTAGAGGAAGATCCACCTTTCCTCTTTCTTGTTTTTGGTGTTTTGGAAGAAGTTGGGGTTTCTTGGATATCCTCTGTTGTGGGTTTCTTATAGGTTGCATGTGGTGAATTTTGTAGACTCTTCTACAAGTAGGTGAAGCAACAGGTGAACCAGAGGGAATTTCCATCATTGATGCAATAGGTGATTCCAATTTTTTTGGGACAACTGGTTCTTCAAGAATGTGACTGATATGATTACAAATTACAAAGCTTTCCCATGAAACATGTGCATGTTGAACCCTTAAGATTCTTTTTACCAATAGGGTAACTAAGCAATAAAGTGACAACATTGTATTGTTTCTCTTTCTTTTATATTCATAGCTCATCCATTTTAATAGGTTATACAGAAAATGGGAACATTAACCCTCCCATTGTGACGAAGGTTACTCAAAATCTTGAAATGCATTGCATATAAAAGAGACCGCCTACCATCACATGTAAGATATTTAATAATGTAAGAGGAAACAACAACCCATACCCATGGTAATGATAACCTTTAGTACCTTGGGATGTTGAGTCGAGGTTCTCTCCATGCTCTCTAAATTCATCCCTGGAAGCTACAACATTTTCCCTGACTGGGAATTCATCTCCTTCTCTTGGAAAGTTGGACACTTCTACAATTGCAACTTCTGAAGCATCAACCTTTAACCCTCGAACAATGGCTTCATCATTTTGAAGTGTTTTTGCAAAATATTGTGTCATATCCTTGTTATATTCTGTCAGCCTCAAGAATTAATGTAACCATCATGATTGTCTGAAAATAGGAAAAACCAACCTATCTTCCAATATTTGTTGATGTGTATGTGGTTCTCCGTGAATGATATCTCCTCCCATAATGGCAAGCTATTCTATTTTTGTTCAAATTTCTACAAATTTTTGCTCACAACTTCAACCACACCAATCCTTCTTGTCTGTTATACTTGCATTCTTCAAATTCAACTGATATACTTGTTTGTTATAGCTTGAATTGGCTTGGATTAGTTGGATTATGGCTTATAATTGGGAAAATAGATGAAAAAAGTTTGCAAAAAGGTAGAAAGGTTTTCAGTAGCAAAAATTTGAATACCTTAGAAAATTTACTCTCCTCCCCAACTAAAGCCTTTAAGTGACCTCACTTAATTGTACTTGACTAGGTTGAGGTTGTTATTGCATGTAGTAGAAATATGAAAATGGATACGAAGCATATAGAATTAAATGGAAACTTATCGAAACACAATTATAACCTATAATAATTATGGAAAAATAGTATGTGTACCTATCAATGTGAAGTGAGTTGAACTCGACTCATGTGAATATTATTAGGAGTGTTCCCAGTGTGATTATGATTTGACGCTTGCTTAATTGTAATAGGTGATTTATGAAATGACAACTTGGTGCATGGTAATGAAAAGGTTACAAAATGTATGACTTATGGGATATGAATTGATCTCCTGAATGCATGGAAATTGCGGAATGCGATGTGGAATGTGATGGTTAAATTGTATGTAATGAAATGATAGGTGTTTGGTTGCATGCACAAGAAAATAAATTGTATGTGGATGACATGCAATTAAGTTTTTGGAAAATTTTAAAAATTTTGACTGGCGAGTGTTGCAGGTACCTTCAACAACAAGTCCCTATCTAAACTTCATCGATTTTTTATTAATGAAGCTATGGGTCCCTACTACCTCATGGAGTGTAATTAAAAAGGATTATTGATTGTTTCACATGTGCAGTGTGTGCATATGAAGGGTGATAGAAAATTATACCTGGTTGACCTTAGTAGGTGAGATGTGTAGCTCATTGGCTGAGTCAATTGAAGAACTTGTAGTATCTAATGTTGAATTTTTATTGTATATTAGAATTGGATTATCATAATCATTGGCTGGTCCATACTATTGCATTAAGAAAAGGAGAAAATCAACTTTCTATGCTAGCTTTTTGTAAATTTTTAGTTTGTGTCCATTAATCAATAATGAAAATTTGAATGCATCAATGGTTGGTAACTTGACTGCTCCATTTGGGAAAACTTGCTCTATTTCATATGGTACTAGCCACCTTGTTTGAAGCTTCCCTTTATAATATTTATATCTAGAGTCATATAACAAAGCCTGATCTCCCACACTGAACTCCTTTTTCTTGATATACTGATCATGCCATTTGACTCTCTATTTATGAACAATCTTAGTGTGGTGCATTTCCTCCATTCTTATCTCATCTAATCCATTTAGATTGTGTAGTCTTTCATTTTGTGTTGTTTTCATGTCCATGTCTAGTTTAACTATTGTCTTGAGTGTCTTGTATTCAAATTCAATGGGCAATACTATTGTTTTACCATATTCCAACTCATAGGGTGTAAATCTTATTGTAGTCTTCCAAGTTGTCCTATAGGCCCATACAGCCTCAGGTAACCTGGCTGCCCAATCTTTTTTGTGAATCTACATTATCTTGGTCAGAATTTTTTCAATCTCCCTATTTGTTACTTCCACTTTCCCATTGGCTTGAGGGTGGTAGGGTGTTGATTTCCTATTCCTTATCTCATACTCTTGAACCAATTTGGTAATCAACTCTGATGTGAACTGGGTACCTTGATTTGTCACAATTTCTCTTGTCACTCCATACCCTATGAATATGTCTTCATACAAGAATTTGGCTATATTTCCATCCCTAACAAATTGCAACACTTTGACTTCAACCCACTTTGTTAGATAATTTGTGCAAACTAGGATATACTCCTTATTATTGGATGTTGGTGATATTGGGCCAGTGAAGTCTAGCCCCCATTTATCAAAAAGTGCTAGTGCCAACTACGGTTGTAGAGGAATCTCATCTATTTTAGTTGGCCTACCCATTCTCTAACATCTACCACAACTCCTTATATATTTCACTACATCGTTATGAAGAGTTGGCTAGTAATAGCTAGTGGTGAGAATCTTGAGTGTTGTCCTCTTTGATACAAAGTTTCACCCACAGAGTTCATCATGGCAGGCTCTAACAATATCAAAGACCTCATCCTCTCTTATTCATCTCCACATAATATTTTATGTACCTATATAGAATAAATAACTAGCTACCCAGGAGTAGGGAAAAATTTTGTGTACCAACTGTCTCTTTTCTCTAGGGGAGAAATGAGGTGGTATTTGTCCTACTACTAGGTAATTGGAAATATCAACAAACCAAGGTGTCTGTAGTGTTAGAGAAAATAGATTCTCATCTGCAAAAGAATCATCAAAAATACCTTTTGCTAATTGAGTTGATAGGACAAAAAATCTGCCACCACATTTTCTTTTCTAGGCTTTTCAACTATGGTGATGTCAAATTCTTGTAGTAATAACAACCATCTAACAAGTCTACCACTAACCATAGGTTTATTCATTAAATACCTTATTGCAGTGTGATCAGTGTGGATAAAGACTAGATACCTTGTGATGTAATGCCAAAACTTTTTAATTGCATAGAAAAATTCCAACATCTCTTTTTCTGTGACTGTGTAGTTGAGTTCTTCTCCTTGTAAATTATTGCTAATGTAGTATATGGCATACTCCTTATTACCTTCCTTTTGTCCAAGTATTGCTTCTATGGAAAATTCAGAAGCATCTATGTGTATGTGAAAAATAACATTCCAATTTGGTTCCCTCAAGATAGGTGCTTTGGTCAATGCTATCTTAAGTGCTTCAAAAGAGTGTTGGCATTTTGTGGTCCACTCAAATTCTATATCTGTTGTGAGTAAAAAAAATAAAGGTGCTGCAATTTCGCTAAAGTCCTAAATAAATCTTCTATAGTACCCAACATGTCCTAGAAAACTCCTTAAATATGTGGCATGGGGATTGTGGAGACTATCTCAATCTTATTTAGATCCATTTGAATCCCTTCACTCGATACAAAATATCCTAGAACAATTCCTTGGGTCATCATCATGAAAAATTTCTCATGAATTAGGGATAGATTGTGTTCTTGACATCTCTTCAAGACCTTCTCTAGGTTATTAAGTGCTTCATCATATGTTTCTCTATAGGTTGTCAAATCATCCATGTAGATTTCCATGGATTCATGTGCAAAGTCTGAGAAAATGCTTAGCACTGCCCTTTGGAAAGTGGTTGGAGCATTACATAGTCCAAAGGGAAGAACATAATAAGAATATGTGCCCAAAGGGAATGTAAAGGAGGTTTTATCTTGGTCCTTTGGAGCTATTCTAATATAGTTGTAACCACTAAATCCACCTAGAAAGGAGTACTGTTTACCTGCTAGGGAGCTAAGCACTTGATTAATGAAAGGTAGTGGAAAGTGGTGTTTTCTAGTTGCTATGTTTAATTATCTATAGTACACATACACTCTCCATTTTCCACCATTCTTTGGGACAATAACTAGAGGTGACACCCATTGACTATCATAAATAGGGTAAATGAAACCTACATCAAGTAGTTTTTGTAACTCAGTCTTGACTATGTCTCTTAGTGCAGGGTTCATTTTCCTTTGGGGTTGTCTAATTGGTTATAAACAATCATTAATGTAAATCCTATGTATGCACAGGTCTGGATTGATCCCCTTCATGGCATGGTAGTCCCATGCAAAGGATGTTGTGTATTCCTACAACACAGTGGTTAGGGAAGTCTACTGCTTGGCATTTAATCCACTGCTAACATTTAACATTCTACCCATAATGATTTCTAAAGTCTTGGATGCTGATTGTATGGATGAAAGGTCAATTACAATAATATCTAGGACACATTGTTGTGACAATTAAGAATGGAAAAGTTGGGATACTGATTCTGATGAATTGATAGGTATAATATTCTATAGAGGATCTTGTAGACATGATAGGTGATTGTAGTTATTTTGTATAATATGTGCAATTAAATCATCATCATCTTGGTTGCTCAAAAAAGGGTTGTGTTCAATGGTCACGAGAGTTTGTAGGGAATACTGGTCTTCTTCATCTAGAGTAGGCCAAATGGATTGCTCTAAATCTTCATGAGGTTGGGCTAGTGGATAAAGGACCAACTTCTTGGTCATAGTCCCACTTGAGATAATCATGTTTCGAGACCTACAATCTATAAATGCATTAGTTGTTGCTAACCATGGCCTTCCTAAAATAAGAGGATAGACTGCAACGTTAACCTTTGGTTGTAGTACTATAAAATCTACAGGGTACTCCCATGAATCCAAAGCTATGACCAAGTCCTCAATGATTCCCTCAAGTTTCACTTTTGACCTATCTGCCAACTGTAAAATAGTGGGTGTAGGTACAAGGTTTACTAACTGCAATAGCTACATTGTTTCATTAGTCATCACATTAATGGATGCTCCCAAGTCAATCAAGGTGTTTTTGATGAGGGTACCATTTATCTTAACATCTACCACTGGACTTCCAGAATATGTATAATTAGGGAAAGTTATGTTTCCTAACTTAATGTCAGCAAGGTTCCCTAAGACATGTACAGTTTGAGGGTCTTTTCTCTTTCTTCTTGGCCTTTTAAGATAAATTTCTCTCACTATTTTTGTGTAAATGGGAATTTCCTTGTGGCTTGGATGAGGGGCCTCTTTATACACACATCTTGAAGCTGCCCTAACAAGTCAATTTCAACTTGGTTATGATGTTTGTGAATAGATAATTTCTCAAGGAATGGAGGCTGTGGACTTGAAGTGGTCCGGTTCACCTGATTTAAATTAGGTTCCATAGGTGAATTGTCTAAGGCTTCTATTGAGGGTTCCTCATCTACCAACTCAGTGATTTGAGGGGATGAAGGCCCAACCAATGTTTTCCTTGACTTGAGGTGGACATCAATCACCTCTACCCCATAAGTAGGGTATTGAATAGCCTCATTAGTGTACATTCCTATTGGACATTCTTTTTATTTAGGTTAGGTGTAGGTTACGCTAAAAATTGAGGTGCTCTTGGTGGCTGAGATGATGGATGTTTTGGATTGGGCATGATGGCTTGCTACTATCATTGTTGGTAATTCATATATTGGTTTTTTGAGGACTATATTAAAACTATACTTGATGGAGATCTCATTTTGAAGACTATAATCCTTCAGCTTAGTTTTTCAAGTTGATTCCATTTTGATCCTTAGCCTAAGCCTCAAAACCCAAAAATATGCATAAAATTGCAGATGGAGGGGGGCAATGGAAAAGGGGGAGGGGTTCGTTAGAACCCTAACAAACCCCCTTCATTAGAAGCGAGTTCTAATGTACTCCCCCTATATGGTGCAAGTTGGTGTTTATTGGAAGGGGGGGTTCATTAGAAGGGAGGGTTCATTAGAAGGGGGGTTCGTTTGAAGGGGGGGTTCTTTGAAGGGGGTGGATTCCATGCATATTTGAATGAAGCCCCTTCGTTTGAAGCTATTTTTAAGTTTTTTGATGAGCGTTTCTAATTTTTCTTCGTACAAAAAATTATAACCCACTATTGTGGGTTCACCCTACAAGAAATAACACATTGAGTTATTTTTCATAAATGAGCAATAATTACATCCAATGCTACACTTTTCTATCCTTATTTTGCAAGAAATTTTCATCATAAACATAAAATGAAATGGATTTAAAAAGCCATTATTATAGGTCTATAGTATGATATTTGCATCCTCAAACATAAATGGTTTCCAATCAAATATAAGAATGATTTAAATTTAATTATTAAAACTTTGAACTTAGCTTGTAATGATTCTCAACTTTTCAACTTTCAAATTTGAGAAAAATTAACCATACTACATGGTGTTTTCAAAATACTATAGTATACATGAACAATTTATATAATTAAGTCCTCATCCACATATGGATGGATTGAAACTCTTACTAAGTCAAATTATAAGTGAAGTAACAAATGTAAAATAAAAAAGATGCAATAATAGAGTGACAACTAAATCCTAAGGTTAGACCTATTCCTCAAAGAGCCATTAAGTGGCCTTGTGATGAATAAAGGACTTCACCCTTTTCAATTCTCACTCAAACATGCAAAACCAAACTTGCAAAACCTAGATTACAAAAGACTCCATGATTGATTAATTTGAAAATCAATAATTACATGTGTCGATTTTAAATCAATTTACAATTGCAAAAAAATATTACTCAAATTTGAAAACAAAGAAAATAGCTTTATTATTCAGACTTCATAATAACATACATTACAAACAAATCCACTCCTTTGTACTCCTCTTCTTGCAACCTCTGTTTTCTTTCTCATCGCTATCCTTTTATCCATCATTCATCTTCCAATTTTTTGTGCCATACCATATGGCGACCTACGCATTAAGATTATCAAATCTTTATTCTTCCCCATTGGCTTGATTCCTTCACTCCTGCCTACCTTTCTTTTCTCCCAATTCCTTAATTGTGTACACACTCATTTACACACTCCCATTTATTTCTTTGTTGGATTGCTTGTAGATGTGTGACTGGTTTTTCACGTCCCTATCACTTTCCACTCCTCCCTGAATTCCTTATAAACCATACATTATTCTTTAATGTGGCATGGGTTCTCACTCACTTCCTCACCAATGCTGCCCTCTTCATTTTAGTTTTTATCTTCTTTTTGACTGTCCTCCTCATTTCTTTTTTAATCTACCACATGATACTCTTATATTCCCCTCCTTTGAATCCTATTGGCCTTTTTAAAACAACCTTTCATTACATTTTGATTCCTTAAAATCTTCTTGTGAATAGCCCGACCCTTCTCCTCTTTTTAGATCACCTAAAGTCACACAACCTCCTTTACTTCCTTGCACAAGATTTTTAATTTGCAACTTTCCATCAACTTGTTCTCATTGATGAGCATGGTTTCTTCAAATTCTTGAATGCATATTTTATAACCATGATTACTGCCCTTATTCTCTTCTGGCACGACTTCATCCAAGCCTATCACTAATGTGTTAAATATGCTCTTTAGCTCTGACTGACTTGTCTTGGCATCAATGATAATGATCATTTGTTATTACGCCCAGTCTCCTCCCTTCTTGGCACTGGTTTCACATGTAATTTGTTGTTAATTTCTTGGTTTGGCATCGTTAGTGGTTTCTTCCTTCATTCTTTGATGCCACCTATACTCTTCAACCGCAACACCTCTCCTCTGCTCATGATGTTAGTTTTATATTTCTTATTCATTAAACCATCTACCTGTGACCCTTCACATTATTTGACTGAAAATATTTATTTCTACTTGCATTAGCATGACTTTTCCTTTCCATCCGCGAACCCATTCACTTTCTTTTCCCCTCATTATTTTATTATTTCCAATTTACATATTTAATCCATAATAAGTATGCCTTTCTAACTTCTGGATAAGAATTTAATTGAGATTCAATTCAAATAAACTAAATGTAGAAGAAGTTGAATATGACATTTTGTTAATTAAATACCAACAATGTAACCAAATGACTACCAAAACCAAATTGAGTTGTTCCAAGAGAAAGAAAAAACAAAAACAACACAACAAAACCAAACCATTTTTTTTCTTGTCGATGTTGATTGCTTGTGGACCTAGATACTCCTACATCAGACAGGTTGGGTAAGAAATTTGTGAGCATGGGCTCACAAAGTTGGAATTAGGTGAAATAATCACCCTTTAAGACTACAAACAATCTATAGTGAACTCCATTGCTGATATCCCAACCTCCTCTGCCAAATAGCCCTACTACATTGGTGGTTGTTGCAACAAAAGATTAATCTATTAATGTCTGACACAACTGTTAGATTTATACAAGATCCATAGGAGGTGGTTAAGTCATGTCACAAACCCAAGCATCACACTACACAAGGAAGACCAAGGGACACACCATCTCACAACAATCCCCCTAGCACAAGTGAGGGGCTCAAACTTGTGACCTCAGATTTGATACCAATTGTTACATTTGTGGTTGTCGTTGCACCAAAAGATTGACTTGTTAATTCCTGATATAACCGTTAGATTTATACAAGATCCATAGGAGTCAATTAAGCCATGTCATGAACCCAAGCATCACAATGCACAAGACCAAGGGACACACCATCTTGCAACAAGATTGACCTCCTTTGCCTACATACTTCCTCTTCTTCTCTCCATGCCCTCCTCACGACATGCCTTCGCTGCAACTCAACCCTTGTAGCCCCTTCTCATTGCATAGCTTGCAATCATACCTCGATCCTCATGAAGATTCCACTTCATCTGCTATAATCTATCACAACATTTTCCTTGCTCTCAATCACTCAGGACTTCACACACCTGCAATGATACTTTTGAGCTCCTAAATCACGCTTGTCAATCCACAAGTTTTGTCACAAGCTGCCTCATGGTCGGCAATCTGCTTATGCCCCCAAAACCTCTTCTCACTTCCCTCTCCACCCGCAATTCCTGGTGTGAACTGCCTCTCAATTGACATTTTGTCTGCACACTCAAGACCATTGGAATTGATACCATTTGATGAAGAAATAACTTCACCCTTCTAAATTCTCACTCAAACTTGCACAACCCAACTTGCAAAACCTAGATTACAGAAGAATCTATGATGATTAATTTGAAATTTGACAATTACATGTGTCGATTTTAAATCAATTTATAATTGCAAAACAATATTATTCAAATTTGAAAATAAAGAAAATAACTTTATTATTCAAATTTCATAATAACATACATTACAGACAAATCCACTCATGTGTACTCCTCTTCCTGCAACCTTTGTTTTCTTTCTCATCATTGTCCTTTCATCCATCATTTATTTTCCAATTTTTCATGCCATACCATATGGCACCCTACACATTAAGATTATCAAATATTTATTCTTCCCCAGTGGCTTGATTCCTTCACTCCTACCTACCTTTCTTTTCTCCTAATTCCTTAATTGCACACACACTCATTTACACACTCTCCCAATTCTTTCTTTGTCGGATTGCTTGCAGATGTGTTACTATTTTGTCACACCCCTATCACTTTCTACTCCTCCCTGCGTTCCATATAAACCATACATTATTCTTTATTGTGGTGCAAGTTCTCACTCACTTCCTCACCAAAACTTCCCTCTTCATACTAGTTTTTGTCTTCTTTTTTACTATACTCATGTTTTTTTTTAATCTTTCACACGATACTCTTCTATTCCCCTCTTTTGACTTCTATTGACCTTTTTAAAACAACCTTTCATTGCATTTTGATTCCTTAAAATCTTCTTATGAATGGTGCAGCCCTTCTCCGCTTTGTAGATCACCTAAACTCACACAACCTCCTTTACTTCCTTGCGTAGGTTTTTCCATTTGCAACTTTCCATCAACTCGTCCTCATTGATGAGCATGGTCTCTTCAAATTCTTGAATGAAGATTTTATAACCATGATTACTTCCCTTATTCTCTTTTGGCATGGCTTTATCCAAGCCTATCACTAATATACATTAAATATGCTCTTTAGCTTTGACTGACTTGTCTTGGCATCGGTGATAATGATCATCTATTATTACACCCAATCTCCTCCCTTCTTGGCACCAGTTTCACATGTAATTTGTTGTTAATTTCTTGGCTTGGCATCATTAATGGCTTCTTCCTTCATTCTTTAATGCCACACCTCTACTCTTCAACCACCACACCTCTCCTCTGCTCACAATGTTAGTTTTATATTTCTTATTCATTAAACCATCTACTCACAACCCTTCACATTCATTTACTGAAACTCTTTATTTCTACGTGCATTAGCATGAATTTTCCTTTCCATCAGTGACCCCATTCACTTTCTTTTCCCCTCATTATTTTATTATTTCCAATTTACATATTTAATCCATAATAAGTAGGCCTTTCTAACTTCTAGATCAGAATTTAATTGAGATTCAATTCAAATAAACTGAATGTAGAAGTTGAATATGACATTTTGTCAATTAAATGACAAAAATGTCACCAAACGACCACTAAAACCAAATTGAGTTGTTCAAAGAGAGAAAAAGAAAAACCAACACAACAAAACCAAACCAAATTTTTTTTTGGTCGATGTTGATTGCTTGTGGAACCAGATGCTCCTGCATCAGACACACCAAGTAAGAAATTTGTGAGCATGGGCTCATAAAGGTGGAGTTAGGTGATATAATCACCCTTTAAGATTACGAAAAATCTACAACAAAATCCATCACTGATAGTACAACCTCCTCCACCTAAATACTTCCTCTTCTTCTCTCCATGCCTTCCTCATGACATGCCTTCATTGCAACTCAACCCTTGCAACCTTCTCACTGCGTAGCTTGCAATCATACCTCAATCCTCATGAAGATCCCCTTTCGTTTGTTGTAATCTGTCATAACACTTTCCTTACTCTCAATCAATCAAGACTTCAAACACCTGCAACAATAGTTTTGAGCTCCTCAATCATGCTCCTCAATCCACAAGTTTCATCACAAGCTGCCTCATGGTCAACGATCTGCTTATACCCCAAAAAACCTCTTCTTGCTTCCCTCTCCACCTGCAGATCTTGGTGCGAACTACCTCTCATTTAGTGTTTTGTCTACATGCTCAATATGTTTGGATTTGATACCATTTGATGAAGAAAGGACTTCACCCTTCTGAAGTCTCACTCAAACTTGAAAAACCTAGATTAAAAAAGACTCCATGATCGATTAATTCAAAATATACAATTACATGTGTGAATTTAAAATCGATTTACAATTACACAACAATATTACTCAAATTTGAAAACAAAGCAAATAACTTTATTATTCAGATTTCATAATAACATACATTACAAACAACTCCACTCCTGTGTACTCCTCTTCCTGCAACCTCTGTTTTCTTTCTCATCATTGTCCTTTCATCTATCATTCATCTTCCAATTTTTTGAGCCATACCATATGTGGCCTAGGTTCTCACTCACTTCCTCACTAGTGCTACCCTCTTCATATTGGTTTTTGTCTTGTTTTTGACTGCCCTCCTCATGTTTTTTTAATCTTTCACATGATACTCTTATATTCCCCTCCTTTGACTCCTATCGACCTTTTTAAAATAGCATTTCATTGCAGCATTTTGATTCCTTAAAATCTTATTGTGAATGGTGGTGATCATGAAATCTTGCACTTCTCCCAAATAGCCTTATGGGAAATTTAGTGAGTGGGAGACCAGCTTGTGCCTCACTAAATGACCTCTGAGATTTTTATAGAAGTCGGATCTTCTTTGTGTTTGGAAAAAAGGGGAAGATAAATGTAGAGAAAATAAAAGGTGGCAATGCGCCAAAGGTTTTACAACATTTCTAAACCTAGCAGCTTCTTACATCTGATAAAATGGACACAAAATGCTACAAACCCTTCATTGTTGGAAAGAGAACGATCAGCTAAGGCCCATAGAAGCACAAAGCAGTCATTCAAATCTCCTCATGGGAAGTGTGAGATGAGGAAATGTCAGTGAGGGTCGATTACAGTTGATTCATGATGTATTGAAGCATAACTTTTCCAAATAAACCTACATCTACACAAAAAAAAATCAAATTGGAAATCTAAACTAAGCATTTTACTGAAATTGAAAGCTATAAACTAAGAAAACAGTTAAATTCCTAATCTAACCCATTTGAAACCTTTCTTGTTTTGGAATTGGTGTCATTTTGATATGAAACGATGACCCTTTCCCAATCCCGTGATCAGTGAGCCTGTTTCAGTCGATTCTATGGAAGAGAACCAATGAAACCATTGTGATTGATGTATGAAAACCTAGTTTATGCTAAAAATGAACATGATGCAAGTTAAGTTACCATGATTTTATGCTAAAAATGTACTGATTATGCTATTGCTAAGCTAATCTAAACTAATTCTAAGCTAAAAGAAAGATGAAAACCCTAATTTATAAACAAGCTAAGATGGATGCATGGAAGTCATTAATGGATGCTCTAAGTTATGATGGAATTAAAAGTTAACTAATATAAGCTAAAAAGTGAGTAAATATGAGTGCGAGTGCATATGAGATTCAATAGCATAAGTTTGCAATTGAAAGATGGATGTATGAGTTTCAACAACATAATTTTGCTCTGAAAAAGATGGATCCATTTGTCTCCAAATAGTGACCTATTTATAGGAAAGAAAATGAGAAATGAAGGGTTAAGATTGAAAAGATTAATCAACAGTCCAAGATGAAAGGAAGAAGAGGCATGGATTATGGATTCTCATCAATGGGTGAGAATGCATGATGGGATTTTAATCAAGGGTTCACACTTGCCTCAAACAAACAGACTTTTGACCTGCTCACACAGGTTAAGGGTTACTTGTTCAACAGGTTGAAGGTTAAAATTTTCTTAAGAAGCCAAGTGAAAATATCCCTTTTTCAAATGGTGGAGGAATAAGAATATTCCTTTGGGTGAGGAAAAAAGGCAATTTGCAAATTAAAACAAAGTTTTAACTGTGCAAAAAGGGGATAAGGAATATTCCCTTTTCTTAGAGGAAAGTTAGATTAATTGCTAATTAAACAAGATTTAATCATGCAATTTAGGCTAATTGAAGAATTGAAGAGATATTTACTAAATTAAACGATTTAATAAATAGGAGAAAGGTGAAACGATATTTAATTAAATAACTTAGGGATATTTAATTAAATAAGATAACTTAGGGAATTAAATTAAATATTTTGATTTATTTAATTTTATGAGATGAAATGTTAGCACAAAAAGGGATGAATTAACCCAATTAAATTAATTAGGTTAATGGATGAAAATGATACAATTAATTAAATAGCTTGGCTATTTAAATTAATTAAGAAAAAAGAGGATGGGTTAAAGATGAAATGATGTTAGTAAATTTGTTTTAAGTGTATGGTATCAATTAGGGTATTTTTCAGTGTCTACATTTTTCCCCTCTTTTAAGCGAGGTACCTGTTGCTTCGGTTCAAAGACTGATGCTCTTCAGATTAAAACTGCTATTATAAAAAAAGTTCTAATTTTTTAGATGCCCCAATGGAAGGATAAAGCTGACCCCCTTCCCCCTCGAGAAATTAGGCAAAAATTTCAAATTTTGGGTTGATTTCTCAACAAAGGTTGAAAAGCTACCCCAAGGGTCCAAAAAGGCTCCTGAATGCAAGAATAATACCAAAAATGCAAAAAATGATGCAAAATTAGGTCCAAATTGGAAAAATTGGTGAAAATGATAATAAACCCTATCTTCAAGGTTAAATTAGGGAAAAAAACCCTAATTTTCTAGGTTAAAATAGGCCAAGAAGGTTCACTTTCAATTCATTTGTGCATTCACACTTAAGAGATTCTTGCTATTTTGAGCTCTGACCCTCTGACAAAATGGCACGCCGAGAGCTTCCTAGGCACATCTATGACTGAGTTCAGGAGTTCTAGTGGCTTCCAAGCGTAGGACCACCGGTATGTAACTCCAAACTTGATTTGAAATTTGAATTTTCAATGCATTTATTACACTTTGAAATTTAAAATTTAGCGGTGTCATTATATAGCGACGCTCAAATGAAAATCAGTGATGCCCAAATGAATTATAGCGACACATATTTATATGGTGACGCTATTCACAATTTAGAATTAGGGTTTCTAATTTTAAATGGTGACACACTTGCCGATTTATAAATTAGGGTTAGGGTTTTCCAAAGGCTAAATCGCGATGCCAACTTATTTGGCGATGCATGTTTTGATTTGTAATTTTAAATGCTTTGGGTGTCACAATTTGAAATTTGAATATAGCAACACTATTGTGATTTATGAGTTGTAAATTTCAAATTGAGTCAAATTTCAATGATTTCCTGACACCATGCGCTTTGTGGATGCAGAAGGTCTTTCCACCACTGATGTCACAGGAGCACTGGCCCACCGTTTTGGAGAGACTAGATGATTTATCAGAGTTGTGCAAGGAGTACTTGGGAGAGCTCAACCTCTGGTATGCCACATATGCACCTGTGATTCGAACACACTTAGTGATGATGACTACTCTATGTGAGAGATGGCACAGTAAGACCTTGTCTTTCCACCTTCCAATAGGCGAGGTGACGGTGACTTTGGAGGATGTTTGGTGTATACTGGGTTTGTTGATTCACGAAGATCGTGTGATTTATGACACTATTTTTGGGTTTGATGCCTACCTTGAGGTCATGGAGATGGATCAGATTGCTTTGGTTACATCACAAATCAACCTCGAGTCATATAGAGGTCATGTGCTGACCTTCAGATTGATCGTTGCAACCATCATTTCAGGTTTGGTGGCTCCTGATAGAAGCATCAGAGGACTCAACCCAGGATGGGGTTTAGTGTGGCATCGAATGTTGTATAGGAGGACACTTTTTTCTTGGGGGCCCATGATGCTATCCTCCCTGTACCATGATTTGCATGATTTTGTCGATTGTGATGGGAGAGCCATTGGTGCAAGGGTGAATCTGCTACATATTTGGGCATGGGAGCACATTGCCATGTTCCAACCCATTGTTCAGATGGTAGACGTGGAGCTAGATGATCCTATCATTTGGAGATACAAAGGTGCCATTACCCTGAGGCACACTAGACAGATTGGGATCTTGTATTGGAGACGAGTGATTGATGACATGACAGTTTTCCATTGGTGTCCATGACTATAGATGTCGCCATGGTTGGATGATATTCAACAACTATATTTCGCTAGGCAGACCCAATACATGTAGGGTCAAGAGCACCATATTATTGAGAGATATCTACCAGAAAGGGTAGCCCAATAATTCAGAGAGGTCCAAGATAGACCTGATGATGCATATAGGGCCATTTTTGTGAGATCAACATTAGAGGTTCCCACATGGGGACCGACTATCCCATCTCTTGAGGAAGTGAAGAGATTTAGACAGTTAG
Organism: Sequoia sempervirens; assembly: GCA_007258455.2. Lineage (NCBI taxonomy): Eukaryota > Viridiplantae > Streptophyta > Pinopsida > Cupressales > Cupressaceae > Sequoia > Sequoia sempervirens. Next base: position 402,416,225 of record VDFB02075321.1, read on the forward strand.
TGGCTCAACCTTAGGCATACGATCAAGGACAGATGGTAGCTCAAACTATGCCTACATATGATGCTTGGTTTGTCCCTCCCCGACGATTGACAGATCCAGTGGGTGTGGGAGACCTAGAGGTAGAGGAGCAGGGAGAGGCAGGGGATAGGGTGGCTAGGATGACCAGGATGGTCAGGTTCTGGGGGCCCCACCGATTGTAAAATAGCCTCCACATATACAGCCACATGTACAACCTTAGGTACAGCCTCAGCTAGGATTGCCACCACCACCAGATGCTTGAGATGCACAGATACAACAGGTACAGACATTGACTAGTGAGTGGGATCAGGCCCACCAACAAATTTTGGTTATTATTGCTAAGCAAGACTGGGCTCGGCAACAGGTGGTTGCAATCACAACTGAGAGAGATCGGGTATTACATCAAGTACAAGCTGTGATGGGAGAGAGAGACCAGGAGGTTGGTCGGTGCCAGTAGATTGAGGCGATGATGGTGGCAACTCATGGTCGGACAGTGTCACTGCAATTGTATAGAGATGTTGTTACATAGGTTGCATATTACCAACAACATTATCATCGTGATGTACCAGCAACACTGAGATAGCCATATTTTTCATAGCACAGTGACGCACGACCACGAGTAGAGGATCAGCTTGAGAGGCAGGCTGGAGAGGGTAGCAGCCATCAGGGCTAGCTATTATGTATAGAGACTTTTTGATTTTACCCCATTCTTTATCACAGATATACATTCATGGGCTCCTTTTTGATAGCCTCGTGGATATTGTACTTTTGATCAATGTTCATACACTGATCTAGATTTTGTACCATGACACTCATTTTTTGATATATATATGATACCGATACAAATGATTTATGATGTGATGTGTTCACTTTATTTCATGTATGGATAGATATAGTGCTTATATTTGATCATATATGGATGCACTCTATTTATGCCTATGTAATATGTGATGATCATATGGATGGATGCAATGTTATGTTCTTTTTCATTATCTTTTCACGATATGCCATGGAATGAATGGTGTGGATGCATTTATTTTTGTGTATTTTCTATGCAAATTTATGATGATGATGTATGCATGTGGATATATGGATGAAAATTCTTATGATATGCAATGATTATGCTGATGGATGTTTTATGATTATGCTATGATTATGAAATGTGTGTATGTTGATGGTTTGTGGATGGAGGGTGGATGCATTGATGATGTTTTTGTTGACTGTCATGATACCAAGTTAGTGCGGAGAGAGGATAGAAAAATAAAGAATGACCATTGATGATGATTGCTTCAAAAGATCCAACAAGTCCTTGATCCATTGAGACTTTATTAGAGATGGTGACAAGACAATGCAAAATGTAGGATGAAATGTAGGATGAGTTGCTCACACTTGGGGATTGGGATTTTCTGTCGTTCCTTGTTGTTTGATATAACACATAGACATGATGCATCAAGGTATTGATAACTAGGATGGAATTGTATCTAGTGTAATGGAATTTGACTCAAAAAATAGATAAGATAGTTCTTGTTTACACCTTGACATACAAAAACCTCATTGGAATGCAAGTTAGAAGCTTTAGAATATATTGAACCAAAGCATATGCAATAGTCAACAACATACTCCAAATGACCTTCCGACACACAACTAAGTAAGTATGCACCAAGATTATTTTACAAGAGTATCCACAAGCACAACAAACAAAAGATAATAATTGATGCCCCATCCCTATCTCTCTAAATCGTTTTGTTAGACATCATCGAGAGGTCCTTAGAATGGGCCATTAAGATAAATCATAAGAAAAAGATCAAAGATAAACAATTAATGTTATCTATAGCTCTTTCCTATTTTAAGTTTAGCTAAAGTGATTTCTAATACTGATGTCCATCACAAGAAGGATACATCCTAGGACATGTTGATCAAAGAGTTGTTTAATGTTAGGATGATGATGCTAAGATGAGTCGTTTCTATAAACTTCATTGAAACATTTACCTATGATTTAGACGTTATATTTTGACTTTTAGGTTCACACTTTACAACTTGTTATACTTGCTTTCTACTTGTTTCGCCAAAGGTTGAAGGTGACGATCAATTTATTATGGGTGAAATTTTATTGCGAGTGAAAGCGAGATGGGATGAATGGGTTTTGGATTTTCTAGAATATTTCAATGTTTTTGGTATTTTGAAAATGTTCTGAGGTTATTTTTGGGCTTTTTGAAAGTTTATGCGAATGTTTAGGATTTTTTGATTTTCTGAGGCTATTTAGGGCTTTCTAAATGTTTTGAGGATTTTTAGGTCTTTTGAGTATTTTCTATTGTTTTTGGATTTTCCATTTTTTCCAATGTTTTTGTGAATTTCTGAATATTTGGATGTTTTTGGGTTTTCACGAACATTTGGATGTTTTTGTGATTTTCTAAATATTTCGATGTGGGTTTTCGAGAATATTTGGATGTTTTGGTGATTTTTGAGAATATTTGGATGTTTTGGTGATTTTTGAGAATATTTGGATGTTTTTGTGATTTTCTGAATATTTGGATGTTTTTGGGTTTTCGAGAATATTTGGATGTTTTGTGATTTTCTGAATATTTGGATGTTTTTGTGATTTTATGAGAATTTCTGAGTTTTGACCAAGAACCTAACCTAAGAGACCTATCCTAGGGGCCTCGGGGGCTTATCAAAGATAAGCCTTGCCTATGTTATACACGTAGAGACCATGTAGTTTGACTGACTTGACCTATTTACAAGATGAAGATATGCACAGGTGAAAGACGATAATTTATTATGGACTCCTAAAGGACTAATCTAGGGCGTCTCTAGGGCACATCAATGATAGCCTTGCCTACGCTCAAGCTTAGAGACTCGTAGTTCAACAAGAGGACTCTATTTTTTTGGATTTTCAATGTTTGACCTTTTTAGGGTTTTTTTTTATGTTTTTTGGATGTTTTGGATTTTTCCTTTACAATTTTCTAAATGTTTTTGGATTTTCTGAGATAATATTTTATGACTTTTTTTGGTGTTTTCTAATAAGATGTCTAATGACCTCAAGATATACAAGAACCTGATTGTGACTCATAATGAAATGCCCCTAGTGTGACATGTTAGACTACTTCGATAAATGTAGGACAAACTGACCTTTGGAATATGCCAAGTAGTGTTGAAGGGTTCATGATACCTCACAGTGCCAAGCCATGGTAAGGACACGAATGATGGATAAATGGCGATGCAAAGAATTGTAGGAAAAAAGAGCCAAAGAATAGATGGAGATGCTTTATTTACACAAGGTGCCTAATTTCCAAGTTTTCACCAAGGTACTTGTCCAAAGCGCCACCGAAGTGGTTTTCACTAGAGGATGATTTTTTTCTTTACTTTTTTCATTCTTTTTTCTCAGTTTTTTTGGATTTTTGACCATTTTATGATTTTTTTGTATTTTCTAATTTATACCCTTCAAGATTAGGCATAAATTTTTTTGAGATGCAAGCTGTTGGTTGGCTCCTACAAGGGTTCACCTTCAAGGGTTGATAGTTGGTATGCTCCTGATCCATAGCTTGTTGTGATGACAAAGGGACCCAACCAGTTAGGTCCAAACTTTCCTTTGCTGTCTTGATCCAAAAGATTCTTCTAATTCTATTTTAAGACTAGATCACCGATTTGGAATGATTGACTTTTGATTCTCTTGTTATAGCTTAGTTTTAGTCAGTTTTGATATACTTGCAAGTGATTAAGGGCATCAAGACGACATTCATCCAGGAATTCCAGTTCATTCAATCGAGACACTATGTATTCTTCCTCAGTTATTAGGTTCTGAAGTGATACTCGCAATGATGGGAGCTCAACCTCAATATGAAAAATGGCTTTTGATCCATAGACCAAAGAGAAATGGGTTGCACTTGTAGGCATGTGGATACTAGTTTGATAAGCCTAGAGAACGAGATTTAGTTGTAGATGCCAAACATGACCAGCTTCACTCATTGTTTTCTTTAGGATTTTCAAGATAGTTTTATTTGTAGCCTCATCTTGACCATTGCCTTGGGGATAGTACAAGGTAGAGAATCGGTGTTGGATATTGAATCTTTGGCACAACTCTTTCACATCTTGATTTTTAGAAGGGGTTCCATTATCCGAGATGAGGGTTTGTGGGACACCATAATGACAAATTAGCTAATTCAGGATAAATTTGGGTATCTACTTCCTCATTATGTAGGTCATAGGAATGGATTCTACCCACTTAGTAAAGTACTCAGTGGCGGTTATGATAAACTTGTGGCTGTTGGATGAGGTTGGAGTGATTTTTCCTATGAGGTCAAGTCCCTACTGCAAAAAAGGCCATGGTGTGATCATTGGCTACAATTATTGAGCTGGAGCATGAATCAAATCCCCATGCTGTTGAAACTGGGTACACCTCCACACATATTGATGAGCTTCTTTTTCCATGGTTGGCCAATAGTACCCCGTCCTCAATAGTTTCTTAGCTAATGTCACACCGCTAGAATGGGACCCACATTTTCCATCGTGTACTTCTGTTAAAGCAATTAAGGAATCCTCTTGGTTAAGACATCATAGTAATGTCCCTTCGATGCTTCGATGGTAAAGGGTATCACCCAAGATCACAAATTAGGATACCTTTTCAACAAAGGTCTTTTTAAGGTTTGGGGTGATATCAGATGGGAGAGTTCCTCTGTTAAGGTAATTAAAGATGTCATGGTACCACAGGGATCCAAGACCAACAATGACACACACAAATTTAGATTCAAGGATTTCAAAAGTTGGTATGAGAAGTTGTTCTACCAAGAATTGACATTGGAGGATGTTGTTCGACATGTCTAGTAGTGATCCGATTGTCACCATGGCATCTACTGCTCTATTGTTCATGTGAGGAATCTGCTCAAAAGTTATGTCTATAAAAAGGTCTTTGAGATTCTCCACCATCTTCTTGTAAGGATTAAGCTTATCATCTTTAGTTTGATAGTCGTCATTGACTTGGTTGATAACCAGCTGTGAGTATCCATAGAATTTCATATCTTGGATCTGCCACTGAACTACTATTCTTAGACCTGTGATTAAGGCTTTGTACTCAACAATGTTGTTGGTACACGAGAATGATAGCCAGTAGGATATTGGGATGCAATCACCTTGGGGGGTGATGAAAAAAATGCCTACTTCTGATCCATGTTGGGTGAATGATCCATCAAAGTAAAACTTACATTGAGCTATGAGATTGATAAGGAACACTGATTCATCAGGGAACTCAGATATCAAAGGGTTCTTAGCATAGATAGGTGCTTTTTCTAGTTGGTCTACAATCACTTGTCCTTGGATTGCTTTGTGCTCCACATACTCTATGTCAAACTCTGTTAATATCATCACCCATTTAGCCATTCGTCCTATAAGAGTTACTTTGGATAACAAATATTTTAATGGATCAATATTTGTAATGAGGTTGATTTGATATGACAACATGTAGTGCCTGAAATTTTGTCAAGAAAATACTACTGCTAGGCACGCCTTCTCAATGGGTGAATAGTTCATCTCATAGCCTACCAAGGTTCTGCTAATGTAGTAGATGGCTCTTTCCTTTATGTTTTCATCATGTTGTGCTAAAAGAGCTCCTTGTGTTGCTAGTGTTGCTAAGATATATAGGATCAGTGGCTTGTTCGGTATTGGTGGCATGAGCACTAGAGGTGTTAGTAAATAATCTTTGATCTGTTGGAAAGCTTTATCACACTTGTCATCCCACTTGTAGGTTATCCCTTTATGGAGAAGATGTGAAAAGGGGTGAATTTTATCTAATAGTTGTGCTATAAACCTTCTGATGGACTATAGTCTGCCTTGTAACCCTCTCATCTACTTTAATGTTTGCAGTGGTTCCATCTCTAAGATGGATTTTGCCTTTTCTAGATCAATTTCTATCACTCTTTGTGAAACAATGAAGCTAAGAATTTTCCCTGATGTGACCCCGAATACACACTTTTTTGGATTCAGTTGTACCTTGTATTATTTGAGCCTATCAAAGATAGGTCCTAAGAATTGTATGTGCTAACTTATCTTCTTTGATTTTTCCAAAATATCGTCCACATAATCTTCAACTGTCTTGTGGATCATGTCATGAAAGATGAGGTTCATTGCTCTTTGATAGGTTGCTCTTGCATTCTTTAACCTGAATGGCATCATATTCCAGCAATAGGTTCCCCATGGACAAGTGAATGCAATTTTCTATTGATCCTCCTTGGCGATTATGATTTGATTATAGCTTGAAAAAACCATCCATGAGTGACAATATTTCATGCCCAACTATTAAATCCACAATGAGATTGATGTTGGGAAGAGGGAAATCATCCTTCGGATATGTCTTGTTCAGATATCTAAAATTAGTATAGATTATGATGCCCCTAGTGGGTTTTGAGACTAGTACCAGGTTTGAAACCCACTCAAGATAATCTATCAGCCAAATGAATCCAACGTCAAGAAGCTTTTGTAATTCTAGTTTAAGGCCAAGAGTGCTATTTGAGGGTGTGTCTTAATTTATGCTTAATTGGTTTGGCTTCAGGATAGACTACTAAGTGATGCACAACCACTTCTGGATCAAGGTCTGACATATATGTGTATGACCATGAAAAGTTAGCTCTTCGCTCTTTGAGGAATGTTGCAAGATTCTTCTGTTCTTTGGCTAACAAGGATTCAACATAGAAAGTGATCTTAGGTTCTTCCTCTATTCCCACATTGACTGGAGTGGATTTTTCTACTAGTACTATTGACTTCTTTGGATGTATTCACAATGGGGGAGATTGAATCCATCATCCTTGGGTACTTAGAAAGGTTTTCACCATTGGATGCGTCCTTTTTTTTTACTATTTTAGGATCAGAGAGTGCCACTAGGTGGTTTTCACTCAAGGATCTGCATGTTAGTTTCATTTCATTTATTTTGTGACTAAAGGATTCAATCGTCTCCCCATAGTATGCCCCTGTGTCGAGCTCTATGTCGAAGCCTGCTTTGTGATCTGCCCATGATAAGTTGTCACAGAGTCCCATGAATTATGAGATCGCTTCAACATTTTCAAATAAATCTAGAATCGGTGGTACATGTTGGTCCATGTCAATGAGTTTTGGGTATACTAGGCGTATTTTAGTTGGTTGGTTGTTTGAGACAAAGGATGTTATGGATATCATAAAGAGGGTTTTGTTCTCAAATAGATCAACAAAATTAAGGGGAAAGTAATCTAAGGTTGTATCATGCGTTGTAGGTGACCAAGAGGAAGCCTTAGCTCGTTTAGCGAAAATACCTTTTCCAATAAGTGTGACCTTTCTAGTAGTACAACCCAAGCCAAGATTCTTTATTCATTTCTCAGGAACGATGGGTTCTAGTAAACCATTTTCGTTTTGTCCTAGCTTCTCATTCTTGTTATATCCCATGCTCTTCATTAGCTGTAAGCCTTTGTTGTCATCTTCCATGGGAAGAACAGGAATAAGTCATTCATCTTGATAGAGAAGTTTAGAGATATATTCCTCATTGACATCTTCTTGATTCAAATCTCCCCACTTGGTGAAGGTAGTAGCTGCCATCTTGATTGTTTTGGGTTATTTGGTGCTAGATGTGGGTTTCCCATGTGAGGAGGAAAAATAGGTAACTTTCCCAAGAAAAAGGTGTCTTTCAATAGTTTGTAGTTTCCACAACCATCATCCTGGATCATTGCTTTGACATCGGGTGTACTCTGCACAATGAGATATTTTGTTGTTGAGGTAGAGGCTAGGGATGATGGGTCAACAAATGAGCTTGATGGTGTAGGTCCTTCATCATTTTTGGGTATTTGGGGGATCTTAGAGAACTTGGCCTCAAGACTTTTGCAGTAGTAGAAAGGCTCAGGATCTCCATGGATAGTGATTTATTTTCCTTCAAAAGGAAATTTCACACATTGATGATAGGTTGAGGCTACAACTTTTAGAGCATGGATCCATGGTCATCCAAGCAGTATGTTATAGGGAAGATCAAGATCAAGAACTTGGCATGTAGTTTTTGTAATAAGAGGTTCAACTTGGATTGGAAGTGCAATGATTCCTTGTGATACTTGTTCTTGGTCATCATATGCTCTGATGGTGGTACTCTTTGTCTTCTCAATATTATCTTTTGAATAGCCTATATTTTTTATCAACTGCAAGGTACAAATGTTCAAACCAACACCTCAATCTACTAATACTCTTTTGACCTTGTTTTTATGAATGAAAACCTCAAGGTGTAAAGCACGATTATGAGATGGTTGTGATGGTAGATCTTTCTCAAAACAGGTGAGAATATGGTTAGTGATATGCCCTACCATAGGTTGAAAGTGATTGGTATCAATGTTCTCAAGAATAGATGACTCAACCAAGGATATTTCCAATATTTCCTTATGTGCAAAAGATAACCTTAAGAGTTCTAAGATTGATATTTGTGTGGGGGTCTGCTTCAGCTGATCTAGAATATTGTACTTGCTAGGATTAGACGTGGGAAAAGTAGGCTTTGTTCTAGATTGAGGTGAGATTCCTTGAACAATTATTTTGCCACATCATGTGGTGACTCCACATTCCGTACTAGCTCCTTTGATAGTAACGATAGTGATAATGCCATCATAGGAGGCAACTACATTGGAATAGGTATGCTACACATTGGTGTAATCCTTAGCTTTTTCGTTGTTATTTGCTTTGTTATGATCTGACATAGGGTTCTTGTATATTTTGAGATCTTGGTTCCCAACTGGTACCTCAACAGATATGGTATCATTTTCTATGAGATCTTGGATGATTTTTTTTAAGTTTCATGCAATTTGTTGTTTTGTGTCCTTTGATTTTATGAAAGTCACAAAGATCACGCTTGTTGTACCAGGATGGCTTTTCTTGTGGTTCTTGGTATTTTTCAAAGTTGGGAAGTGTTATCAAATTTGACTATACCAACTTCTTCATGATTGTCTCGATAGGTTCTGATAACTGTGTGTACTTGCATTTGGGATAGTTATTCCTGTTAGCGATTTGCCTTTGTTGCATGTTGGTGTTACTGATCTAATTGTTCTGAGGAGGTGTTGTTTGTTGCACAGTCAACTAGATGTTAGCAACTTGATTGTTATTAGGTCTAGGAGCACGTAATATGACCTTAGTGTCTACTACATCATTTGTTACATTTTTGTTCTTAGCTAGACATGAGGTTTCTCATTTGAACTAGTTGAAGGACGGTTGTCTTTGTAAGATTGAGTATTTCCTTGTGAGATTAGGGCTCTTTTGATGTTAGGGCTCTAGGAAAAGTTTGTCATATGATGTAATGCATTGCATTTTCAAGTGGAATGACAGATTTGGATCTAGATTGGCTATGATGATTCCCACTTGTTGTACGTTAGGGAGAGGCCACTTGCTTTTACTAACTCTTTGTCTCCATCATTGTAAAAAAGTAGTGAAAGTTTTTCCTTTATTTTTTCTAAAAGTGTATAATTCTTCTAGACTGACATCCATGACAAGATTGAAGGAGTAGTGATCAATGAACTTATCAATGATTTCTTGAAAAAATTTGATATTAGGAGGAAAATGAGAAAACCAATCCATAGCATGACCTGCTAAACTTCGAGGGAAGAGGCACATTAAATATGAATCATTGTAAGCCACCTCCATGCACATGACATTAAATTCTTTGATATGGTCTACAGGACTTCCTCTCCCTTTATATTTGTCAAAATTGGGGATTTCAAAACCAAGAGGGAATTGTATCATTGCTATGTTTTAGTCAAATGGATAAGGACACAAGTTCTGTTTATGGAGCTTCTTTTTCTTTCCCATGTGAAGGTTCTGCATTTCTTGTAAGAATGCTTTCAATTATGATGCTAGATCGTCTTGTGGGTTGGGTGGAGGAACATATGGTGGGATGGTGGATGAGTTATATGGGGTGTATGGTGGTGTGAGATTTTGTGAAGATGATGGGGGTATTGATGCATATGTTCCCGATGTATTTGGATTGATGATGTTTAAATGAGGATAATAAGAACCTTATTGTTGTTGGGAATATTGTTGAGCTAGTATGGCTTATTGTTGAGCTTGTTGTTGTTGTTGTGCCACTAGGGCTTGTTGTTGGGCCTACTGTTGTTGGTGTGCTAATAAAGATGTTTTTTGTGCTTGATGTTGTTGTTGCGTAACTTGTTGTGCTACTAAGGCTGCTTGTTGTGCTTGATGATGTTGTTGTGCTAAGGTTGCTTGTTGTTGTTCATGTTGTTGGATGGCTTGTTGATAGGATTGTTGTGCTTGTTGTAAAGCTAAGGCATGTGCTTGTAATGTGGTATCAAGTTGTTGTTGAGACATTTGTGAAGGATTATGGATATTAATGTTTTGAGTGGGTAGTGGATTGTTGGTGAAAGGTGGAGGATTCCCTTGATTTAACATTCCCTGTAATATGATAGAATGAGGTGGATGAATGTATGTTTGAGGTCCTGATTGATTTGAAATAGTAAAGGGGACTGTAGGAAAAGATGATGCCATTAAATTTTACAATGGAAATGACACACTAGGACCTTGATTCCATTGATTGAAAAGATTCCCTTGTCCTATGTTTTGAGGATTGCCTTATGCAAAAGATCTAAACAGGGGATTTGTGATCAAGATACTTCCAGGATTGAAATAACTTGTAACCAAGGGATTGTTTTGAGGTGGATTGATAGTGATGAGGTAAAAATGGTAGATGGCATGGATGAACCCACTGAAGGGTTGGATAAAGATGTCCCTATTTGTGTTAAGGGTTGGCTATGTGATATAGTATTGACACGCCCTTGTGTGTTATTTTGAGATACTTGGTCTATACCACTTTGCGTGATGTTGGGCACACTTGTGGTACTCATAGGTGTGGATGAAGAAGGGTGTTCCTGAAATGTTAAAGTGGTTATGGAATAATGAAGTTCAAGCAGTGTGTGTAACTATTTTGGAGCTTCAGGAACAGGAGGAGCACCAAAAGTAGGTGTCCAAGCGGTTGTTGGAGGTGGAGGATTAGTGTCAAGGGTACCCACAAGTACTAATTTCAAATGGTGTGGTGTGACCAAAATATTTAGCAAAGATCATTGCAAGACTAGGAATGTAAGTCTAATTTAGCCCTAGTGATGGAGTTGTGAAACCTTGTGTTAAATTCTATGCTACAAACGTTGGGGAGATAGGAGCTACACTCTCAAAGGCTTTTTGTTCCATAATTTCTTCCCTAGTAAGCTCAAATGGATTATTCGTGATGTCTTCAATCTCATATGGTCCTAAAGGAGATGACGGTTGTTGTGAGAAGGTAACATGATTTTGAGGATCAAATTTTAAAGGATTTGGATCAGTTGAGGTAAATGTAACTTTGGTTTTCTCCATGATTCTCTTGTGTTGTGATCTTGTCTTTACCATAAATTTTGTGTCACCTATGGGAGAGTTGTGTTGATTTTTGTAATGTTTGAACTCTCTAGTTGACTTAAATATAAGTAAAAGGGACACTCTAATTCTTTTGGGAGAAAATATGATAATGTGGGATGAAAAGATGAGTGATGTGGGAAGTGATCTTTGCAAATGTTTTGGGACAACACTTTTGACTTGAGTTTGATGTTTTTATGTTGGGATAAATGATGCTAATGAACTTAGAAATATTTAGGGTAGACTTGTGACCTTCAAGATGAGCTAGTTCAAAAATGATAACTAACTTAGCTAAGTGCATGGAAAAGGATATATTTCACATACAAAGTAGCTAAGTTAGAAGTTGGTTGGATTGATGTTTAAGTCCCAAAGTGTTGGTATACTTGAAATTTTGCAAAGTTGGATGAAGTGAAGGATGAAATTTGATGAAGAGGTGAGTGAAATGTTTGACCCAATGTTGACCTAAAGTGAACCTTAGTTTTCCAAGACCAAGGTAGTGAGAATGATGTTAGACCTCTAAAATGTTCAAGTCCCAAAGAATCAATGATTTAGAAAAGTTGTTGATCCTAAAAAAGATGAGGGTTTTGGCTCATAAAGAACATATACATGTCTGGATATTTCCTTACTGTGCATTCATAAAATTTTATCAACAACTTGTTTTTGTTTTCGTAAAGTTCCTTAATGCGGTAGTTGATTACTTTTGCACTATGATGCCTAAGCTTAAAGTGATGACCAGTAGACCTTCTTTTGGGGATCCTAAATTTGTGTGAGATCATCTAGTAAAGTGAACCTTTGTTTTGACAAGACCAAGGTAGTGAGAATGATGCTAGACCTCTAAAATGTTCAAGTCCCAAAAAACCAATGTTGATTTAAACAAGAGGACGGAAGGTTATGTTCAAACCTATTCGGGCTCTCCTAGCTTGAGCATAAAATTTTCTCATCAAGGTGTAACAATTACGGTAAAATATTGAAGCCCACTTTTGACCAAACCTTGTTCTACTATTTCTATGTCTGAAATGATAGACTAGAGATTTTCCCCTACAGATTTTGATTGTTTGATGAATCATTTGTAGGAGTTCAGTATCATGTAAAAAGATCAGGGTTTTGACTCCAAAAGAATGCATATAATTTGGGATTGTACCTTGAAGCATGTTTATAAAATTTTTCCACCAACCTATCTCTATTTATATGAAGTTCTAAAAGGTATTTTTTGAGAGATTTTGGAGTGAGATGCCTAAGTCTAAAATGACGACCTGTAGACCTTTCCTTAGGGATCCTGATTTTACATGAGATCATGTGAAAACAGTTTAAGTTTATGGAAGAAAGGGGGATATTTATTGCCACGCAGGTGGTGGTAATATGGGCCTTCTAGCCTCAATATCAGCTTGTTCCTCTTCTTCATCTAAACTGGTTGTTGTGTTTCTCCACTATGTATTTGTTTCCTTTGTTTCAAAAGTGAATCTTCTCAAACTATTAATGAGATTAGTTTGTTCTCCATTAATGAGTTCAAATTTTGGCTAAATTATAGCACTTGGAAGATCAGGTTGTTCAATGGGAGTGATCGGTCTCCAAATAGTCATGTGGGGTTCATTTTTCAATTTATCTTTGTTTAAGTGAATTAATTTTACCACAAACACTTATCCTGATTATGTTTTCAAACTAGATGTTTATGTCAAAAACATCATAACTTTCACAATGTCCATTTCGTGAAAATTATGAGGTTAAAGCCATAATTTCCTATGTTTTCTTTGGAAAAAAATATGGGTTTGAGATTGATGTCAAGATATTTAGAAATTTCTAAGGATAAATCCTTAGGACAAGCAGTAATATCAAGGCTAACTCAAGAAGTCCATATTTGAGCCAAAGTGTTTGAAATTTTGAGGATGATAGTGAATGTTTGTTTTATTATCATTTTGAAGTCAAGCAAAGTGTTAAACTGACTCACAATCATTTACAATCCTAGGATAGAAATGGTCATATTTGTTGAGTCCCCACTAGGATTTCTCCAAACACTAGACAATGTGAACAATTAGAGATTTGGAGACACTGGCTCCCCTCCACAACACACACTTCTTGGGACCACCAAATCTCAAGATCCTTAAAATTCAAAGATTAAAAGGATTTTATTTGTTTCTACAATTGAATAGTACAAATGTGGGGTGGCTTCAGAATAATCGTTCTTGCACCAACAAATATTTTAGGATTTTGGGTTGCTAAACAAATGGGTTGTAGTAAGGAATTTCATTCGAAGTGGCCATACATGTGGCAAGATTAGCTCAAGATTATGGAGAATCACTTTCCCTAAGGAAGGATTTTTACGTATCACGCAGATACTATGGGTGACTTGTTGGTATGACATATCTGCACCTGTTGTTAATGACTTTTTTCACAACACATTTTTATATAGTGATTGGAATAGCTTGGCTTTAGCCCATTACCACTTGATTCGTTCCCTTGGGATGAGTAATTTTTCCCACCAAGGAATGCTCTCTAAAGATAAACAATAGTGAGAAAGTACATTTATAGTTTGATCATCTTTGCTTGCATGAACAAAGAGAGAACACACGCTATGCCTTTTTCTCACACTCGCAAGGGGGTTCAATTTTAATCCAAATTGAAAGATGTAGGTGATTTTTTAAAGTGTTAAGGAATGTTTATGTTTCTCAAGGTTGCCAAATGGCATGAGATAATTGCATATGCATCCACTAACAACGTTGAAAACCACAAAACATAACAAATAGTTGTAAATTTTAACCCTTCAAAGTAGTGATGAGTTCATTTTAAGCACCAATTGAAAAATGAAGTTGCCTTGTTCAATTTTAAGTCCAAAATAAAATGATGATGCGAAGGTTCAATTTTATCCAATTTTGAGTGCTCATTTTAAACCCAATTGAAATCTAGTGTGTTTCCTAAAGTAGAAAGTAGAAAGCATAAATTGGGTTATAATTGCCCCAAAGCGTCAAATGCTTGTTACAATTATAGAATTTTTAAGATAGAAAAGCTTTCTTCACTTTCACTCCATGTATTTAAACCTGCAAAACCCTATTAGCCTAACAAATAGAACACAGTCAGAAACACATCAGTGGTTAGATAAATCCAAGAAATTAAATCACATGTTGAAAAAAAAAGCATAAAATTTCTTACCCTAGATGGGCATTGTTGAACATGGTAGCATCACAATTTGAAGTATGGGTGTTGCTCTGGTGAAAAATGGCGTCGCTCTATAGTAGGAACAGTGAGCACGATAGCGTCGGGATATTTCTTAGCATCACTGTTCGCATTGGCATTGACATTTGAAATTTGTCGATGTTTCTCTAGTGAAGTTTTGGCGTCGTTGTTTGAAATTTTTGATACGTCTAGATTAAATAAGCATTGCCAAATTTAAATCAGTGTTGGTGCATTAATTTGGTGTCAGGATTTCAAATTGTAATGGCATCGCTATATGGTGATGCTCTTAAATGGTGTTGCTATTTATATTTTGAGCATTAATCCAACCTACAAAACAGCAAACAAACAAAATTCAAGCTAAAAAAGTGTTAACAATTTTCCCTCCTTCTAGCGCCAAAATGTGAGATGAGGAAATTTTAGTGAGAGTCGATTGCACTTGATTCATGATTAATCGAACCATAACTTCACCAAATAAACCTACATCTACAAACATGATCATTCAAATTGGAAATCTAAACTAAGCATTTTGCTGAAATTGAAAGCTACAAACTAAGAAAATAGTTAAATTCCTAATCTAACCCATTTGAAACTTATCATGTTTTGGAATTGGTGTCATGTTGATGTGAAACGACGACCCTTTCCCAATCTCGTGATCAATGAGCCTGTTTTAGTTGATTCTATGGAAGAGAATCGATGAAAACATTGTGATTGATGTATGTAAACCTAGTTTATGCTAAAAATGAACATGATACAAGCTATGGTACCATGATTTTATGCTAAAAATGTACTAATTATGTTATTACTAAGCTAATCTAAACTAATTATAAGCTAAAAGATGAAAACCTTAATTTATAAACAAGCTAAGATGGATGCATGGAAGCCATTAATGGATGCTCTAAGCTATGATGTAATTAAAAGTTAACTAAAATAAGCTAAAAAGTGAGTAAATATGAGTGTGAGTGCATATGAGATTCAACAACATAAGTTTTCAATTGAAAGATGGATGTATGAGTTTCAACAACATAGTTTTGCTCTGAAAAAGATGGTTCCATTTGTCTCCAAATAGTGACCTATTTATAGGAAAGCAAATGAGAAATGAAGGGTTAATATTGAAAAGATTAATCAACGGTCAAAGATGAAAGGAAGAAGAGGCATGGATCATGGATTCTCATCAACAGGTGAGAACAAATGATGGGATTTTAATCAAGGGTTCACACTTGCCTCAAACAAATGCACTTTTGACCTACTCACACAGGTTAAGGGTTACTTGTTCAACATGTTGAAGGTTAAAACTTGCTTAAGAAGCCAAGTGAAAATATCCCTTTTTCAAATGGTGGAGGAATAAGAATATTCCTTTGGGTGAGGAAAAAAGGAAATTTGCAAATTAAAACAAAATTTTAATTGTGCAAAAAGGGGATAAGGAATATTCTATGGGGAATATTCCCTTTGCTTAGAGGAAAGTTAGATTAATTGCCAACTAAATAAGATTTAATCATGCAATTTAGGGGAATTGAAGAATTGAAGAGATATTTATTAAATTCAATGATTTAATAAATGGGAGAAAGGTGAAATGATATTTAATTAAATAACTTAGGGTTATTTAATTAAATAAGATGACTTAGGGAATTAAATTAAATATTTTGATTTATTTAATTTAATGACATGAAATGAAATGTTAGCACGAAAAGGGATGAATTAACCCGATTAAATTAATTAGTTTAATGGATGAAAATGATGCAATTAATTAAATAGCTTGGCTATTTACATTAATTAAGCGAAAATAGGATGGGTTAAAGAGGAAATGATGTTAGTAAATCTGTTTTAAGTGTATGATATCGATTAGGGAATTTTTCAGTGTCTATAGGAAGCACCCATTAAGGTCTGACAGACATAAGAAGCCCAATACTCACAAAAATATTTTGGATCTTTACAGAACCCTTTTGCTCTTATAGCATAATATGAAAGTTAGCATAATATTTACAGAAAATGAAAGTGTACAATGATGATTCAATTTCCAAAAGGTAGCATTCAACAAGCATAAAAGCTAATGGCATATAAAGTAATCACCAAGACTATATTTGCATAAATTGACACAAAGCATTCAACATATACAGAATAGAGAAAGGAAACATGTGACAAAGGCCATATAGATGAACAATCTCATATACTTCTTCCCAATATTATTTGTTCTTGCAATAAATCACATAAATGCAAAGGTTGGATACCAATCCGAATAATAGTCTTGAAAATTCTAACATGTCATAGAGAGAAACAAAGCTCTGTAAAAATATTTCCTATTCCTCCCCTATTCTAATCGTCTAGCAGATAAAAAAATTATATCTTGATGATGATGATATATCTCCCCCAAAACAAGCCACTGCAACCCCCTTTTATAGAGCTAGAGAGATGAGCCAATACTACAGCTAATGGAGATGAACTCCCAATAGGTGTCATCATCTGATACTCTGCAATCCGATCAATGATCTAATTTGATCACAACGATCTTCACCAATAAAAGTTGAGCTACTTCATTAATGGTTTTGGATGTTGTAGAAGCTTTGTGAAGATATGTTGTTAAAGAAGGATCATTATATCCTGGAAATAATCTGATTCGATTAGATGTGAGGACTAATGATGCCACCCCAAAGACCAATCCCGAGTACACAAGACCGTTGTGTTGCCCAAAAAAATAAGCCAAAGAAATGATACATGTGCAGGTGAAACAACCCGCTTGAAAAATGTGAGTGGTGTGGCACACTAGTGGGTGATTTTTGAGTTCGTGAGAGTAGCTTGAGGAAAATCCCTTCCATGCAGCCATGTGTCCCATTTTAGACCCGAAAGGAAAGTGATATAGGAAAAAGTCACGCAGCCACTATGTGGCGCATTGAGCGCCTTTGTGTGGTAGTAACCTTAGCCTTAGGGATGTGGTTCCATCAAACGTGCAAAAGAAGCAAGAGGTGAAAAGGAAGTCTGCAGGGGCCAAAACCAAAAGCAAAACATTTAGAGAAAAATTGCTCCAAGGTTTTTGGTGACTCATAGGGGGCCTTTGTTTGCAGAGGCATGAACCTAGATATAAAAATAATCCTTAGAGTTTGAGGAAAGTAGCATGCTAGAACTCCTAGTCTTCATTGGAAGGTGGAACAAGTGTGTGCAGTGTCTCATAGGATTGATCGAGATAAAGCGACTCCTTGAAAGAAACCCCTCTCCATTTTGACGAAGCAGCTCCAATGTGGTAGTAGATTTGGGACAAGGGAAGAAGTGCCTTCTCAATTTCCTCGACTGAAGGTGATGAGCTCAAACCTTGGAGCATTGAGGAGTCCTATTGTTTGAGCTTGATGGCCTCTTTGATCTATTCTTTTATAAAAAATTCTCCATCTATCGATAATAAGGTGGGCAGTCTGAAGCGGATTAGAACCTCGAGGTCTTCCTTTATCTCATTGACTTTCTTAGTCAATGCTGACTAATAAGCCTTGCTTTTTAGGGTGACCTGGTTGTAGATGATGAATTCATTTACTTTCCTCGTGACTGCCCTTCGGTCTAGGATTCCAACATCTCTTAAAACTTCCTCAGTTTCCTTATACAATTTTGTGATCAAATTTCCTGACTCTTTAGAATGGGGGATGATCCTATGTAGAATTTGTTCGACCATCGGGCTGACCTTCGCATTCAATTCCTGTGCATCAATTAGGAATCTCAAGGCTGGTTTTAGGGCCACCACTGCAACCATGATTATTTCCCAATGGGAGGACAACAAACTCCAAAGTATCGGGAGGAGCTCAAACCCTCGCACCATAGCTAATTCCTATTGGAATTAAGCCTCTTTAGCCTTCATGCTTTCTTTCAATTGATTCATCTCCTAGAGGGCGTTCAAAAGTTTAGACCACAACTTCTCTACCTCTTCATTGTGAGTTTGCAAAATAGACTCGATGTCTTGTTTCTCCCACCTTTCCTTCTATGTTTCCACTTGCGCCTTTTGGAGATTTTTGGTTGCTTGGGATCGGGTGTTAGCCAAATATTCCTACATATCATCCTTCTCCTTTCCCATCTCCTGTAGCTCTTTTTCCAACTCCGCACATATGTTATTTTATCAACCTATTACATCATCAAATTCTTTATGCTTCTATTGATATTTCTTGGTGGCCTCTTGCATTTGGATCCTCACATTTTCAGCTACTTTGTGCTTGGCCTCGACCTTGTGCTCCACTATTTTCACCTCGATACAAATTCAATCTCTTTCATTTTTAGTTTCTTCAAGCAACTTAGCAACTTCTCCTTCTTGATCCTATGCCTGCTTTAAGCAGGCTGCATCCATATCTTTTTCCCTAATCTCTATTTGTAATCTGTCCACCATGGCCTTCACATTCTCTAACTTTTCCTCACACTTTTTCAATCTCTTGTCCAATTTCTCATAATCACTATAAACCACCTTTTGTGTTGCTTTGGAAAGGCCTATTTTTTTGCGTGGGAGAGCTTCACTTAGGTTGAGACCCATAGTTTGGATATCATAATCTTCATACTGCATCTCTCCCTCTGGTTTGGACACCCGCAACCTCATAGCCGAGATCATCAAAGCATTCCAACAACTTTTTCTAGCAACTTTTGTTTTCTTTCTTGTCAGGCCTGCTTGGTTAATTCCACCTGGGTCTGGAGGTTCTACAGAGACTCAATACTTTTTGTAGCAATAGAACACCTACGGGGAGGCCATAGAGGGTAAAATAGGGGTGCTTTCTGTCAACTAAGTTTGAGGGGATGCAAAAGAAAGTGGTATTGGGGAGAATGTCAGGATACCATGTATGACCTAAGAAGAAAAAGGGGTGATCATTGGGGTAAAGGGGCCAGTGGGAAAAAAAGAGGCATATGCTTGGAAGTAGGTAAGGGCGATGAGACTTGTCATATGGGCATTTCTATGTTTACTACCTGCACCTCGAATAAAGTGATCAAAGTGTCGATCACGACTAAGGCGAAAGACTCACATTCAACGCGCTAGGTCTCCATATGAGGCTCACTATCAAATATGGTCGGGGGTATGTTAAGGATGAGGATATTAGAATCAACGAATGGAGGATTTTGTTCTATAAGTGAGGGGTGATAGCTATCAACGATGCAGTAGAAGAAAGAATGGTGGGTGTGAAAATTACCTAGATTGTTGGGGCCGAGGATACCTATGGAACGAAGTCTACTTCCTCTTCTCCCTTATCTGAGGAGCGTAGCCCACCTAAGTCTTGGATTCTCCTTTTCTTTGTGTAGCATAGAAAATTGTATACTCTTGAAGAAAGAGGCAATTTCATGCTTAATTTGGACCTATTTTGGCATTAATCACTCCTTAAACTTACCATTTATAGGCCCCTAAGACCCATTATTTTGGACCTTGAGGCTTATTCCACTCAAAAATCATACAATTACCAACAAATAACACTTAATTATTCAAATTTCAGAAAACCAACCTCAAAAACCTCAAGTGGGGCCCATTCACCACCTTGGGCGAATAAGTCCCCTCTGGTGGGACTAAGTCACCCAGGGTGGCAACTTAGTCCCTTTTGGGGGATTTTTCAATTTTGAGCGGGATATTCACTGACCTAATTCAAATTTTTGATGGATGTCAGCCTGTGATTTCTAAATAATGCTTAATTAGGTTTGAATGCCTATAAATATGAGTTTTTAGGTCATTTTTAACAAACAAATTCAAAAGTCAAGTGTTGAATATCTTTCACAAGAAGATTCATAAGTCTATTTACAACAAATTTGAAGCTTTAGGACAACATTCAAGGGTTTTTGTAGGTATTCAAGCTCACTTTTTTTCCAAAGTATTGCATTGCTTAGGGTTGATCATGGATGCCTATGGAGAATCGTGACGAATTCTAGGTTGGGGAGATACAACTAGCCATCAAGCCAAGCCTAAGGACTTATTTTCTAAGTGATTCCATCTTCCATTTTCTCTCTATCTTTAGCCTAAGGAAGGTTTGCATGTCATTAAGATTCCTTTAAAGTGATTCAGGGTCTCTTAAAGTGAGTCTTGCATTGTTCAAATTTCATCCATGCATCTTATTCTTGCATGTTGGAATAGGGTTGCAGTTTGGGAATGAAGTGCAGGTGTTGGAGTACAGATCTGTAATTCCAATTTTTGGAAAAGCGGAAAATAACTAAGTTGCCATCAGTGGCATATGAGTCCCATTCGAGGTATTTTTTAGATCAGTTTGCATATTCCAATACCCATTTCCCTAAAACTGCTTTCTGGGCATAAACCCTTATCTTGGATTAAGTCGCCCAGCTTGGCGTATGAGTCCCAGTTGGCTTCTACATCAGGTTTTTTAGGATTCTAGACCTTCATTTTATCCTTCTTTAGTTTCTAGGTGCACACCTTCAATTTCATCAATTTATGTTACAGTATACTTGCATTTCTAGGTCATTTTGCATATCACAACATCTTTTCAAACACTTTGCATTTTCTTAGTTTTGCATTAGTATTTAATTAATTTTATCAATTATTTCCATCTAGGACATTCCCCTTAGACATTCCCCTTAGAAATTCCCCTTAGACATATTTCAATCATCCTTGCATTGGAATCTCAAGGGCTTATTCTTAAGTGAGCCATCAAGGTTTTTGGGATTCCTCTCTCCTTTTAGGTGCAAAACCCTAGAAGTGTAAGAGCCCCTCCTATCCCAAAAATTTATGGTTCATTTTGGTGAACCTGCATTTAGAACATCCTATTTCTGATTTAAATTGCATTTACACCCTAGGCATAGCTTACATTGCCTCTTGCATTATTTTATTTACATTTTAGGGTTTCATATTTTGCATTAGTGAAAAGATCATTTAAGTGTGTATTATTGCACTTCATTTCCTTGAACAATAGTGAAATTTTGCATCTGCACTTTAGATTTTCATTTTACAGCATATAACACATAAGCGTGCATCAAAAAATTCAAAAAAACTTAAAAAATATCCCTACTGGGACTCATTTGCCACCCTGGGTGACTTAGTCCCAGTGCACATTTTGCATCACTATTTTTAGAATTCAGTATCCATTTTCTTAAATTGTTGTTTGTGTCAGTTACTTTTCTGTTTCAGTTCAATTATTTTATGTTACATTGAAATCATTAGAACTAGCATCATTTACTTTCATGGAAATTATGGAAAGCATTAGATCTTTATAGTTTTCATTTTCAACATTAGTTCCTAGTTCATTTAGATTAGATTCATCAAAAAATGAAAAAAAAAACCTAAACACATCAAATAAAACAATAAAAACAATGCTTCACTTTAGAAAAAACTATATCATCCAAGCCTTTTAGTAGTGATGACTTGGATACATTAGATGAAGCCCTCCAGGGCTTCCTCTCACTAAGATCATCCACTAAGGTTTGTGATGAAAAACCCAAACCAACCAAAGATAACTTACCTCCCAAACCTTTTAGTAGTGATGACTTTGATATGTTAGATGAAGCCCTTCATGACTTCATCTCACCACAACCATCCACTAAGGTTTGTTGTGAGAAACCTAAAACAAAATATGTCAATGTAATTCAACCTCAACTTGTCCTTTACCCACATTCACATAAGCCTCAACCTCCACCTAAACCCGAGTTTACCCTTTACCCACCTAAGCATAATGTTGTTGCTCACACACATAACACTCGAAATAATCTCCAACCACAACAACCCACCGCAACACCCTTACCTTTGCCCAATCCCATATTTCCTAGTGCTCCTCGATTAAATTCACACATTAGGGAGTATGATCTCATTGAAAAAATTAAGAATACTCCTACAAAGATATCCCTTTGGGACCTTCTTCAGAATTCACCAAACTATCACACTATGCTCCAAATAGCATTGCAACAAATATTGGTTCCTCCTGGGATGAATGCAAATGATGCGGCAACTCTAATACAAGGAATGAATGCAGTTAATGTAGGCATTACCTTCTTCAACATGAGCTCCCTCCATTAGAATTAAGGAAGAAAAATGAATCCTTTATGATAATAGCCCAATTCAATAGAATAGGCATCAAACAGACCCTTATTGACAATGGCTCTTCCCTTAATGTGTGCAATGTGAAACTTCTAGATACATTACGTGTGGATAAATCACAAATCAAACCTGATTCCTTATCTATTAAAGGATTTGACAATATAACAAAGCAACCGCTTGGTGTAATTACCCTACCTATTATAGTCGAAATGGCTACCTTGCAAACTCCTATTCATGTCATGCCCTCTGATCTTTTGTACAATCTTCTTTTGGGAAGACCATGGATTCATGAGATGCATGTGGTGCCTTCGAACCTTCATCGAATAATGAAATATGTCTATAACAACAAATTTTATCAAGTTGAAATAAACCTCGATCCTGAAAGTTTCTTACAACATGAAAAAGGAATGACAAGTCCTCTGAACACATTGATTCCAACATCTCACATAGAACCTCTTGAGACCAACAAACAAGAAGAACTCGTGTCTAAATTTCTAGGTGATGATTGGGGATCATTAGAATTCACACCTTCATTTATGGGTGAGTATTTAATAACATGAAAAGAGGATGAAAAAAAGAAGAACCAACGGTTATGTTAGCTCATAATTCGGAATAATCTTCCCAAGCATCTACCTCATCCACTTTGGAAGAAAATACAACTTACACAACAAATTTCGATGAGATAGATTATCAACAACTGCCTAACCTAGAATAAATGGAAAGACTTTATGGAATGGGTTATGAACTCATGAAACAATTGGGATACAATGGTAAAGGATGTGGAAAGCATGAACAAGGAATTCAAGTTCCTATAGAACCTAATACACAAGAGACAAAGAATGGTTTGGGATATTATTTTTCTAAGACAACAAAAGCAAGTCAACGACCATCGCTAAACATCAATACCATCACATGTAAACCAAGAACCAATCTCACACTAAAACACCCTGAATTACTTGATATGGATTTACCACCATCATGGGAGTACTTTGAAAATGATGAGGCTCTAAAATAATGCTAGGTGCTTATGATAAGACATCTTCTTCAAAGAGAAAAGTTACCTATGCTATGATCAGTATCAAGAAAAAAGATATCAATGCCAATGAGAAAGACACAAGCATGGAGCCATATGATCCTAAATTTCCTAAGTCAAATGTGCTTCCCTTGGGAGATACAATTGAAATACCAATGGACATAGATGATAAAGAAAAATTCATTAAGATAGGGAAGTGCCTTGATGATGAAGAATGAGAGTATACTACAACCTTGCTCCATGACTTTCCTGAACTATTTTCTTGGAAATATTTAGACATGCTAGGAATAGATCCAAAGATAGTGACACACAACATTGTTCTTGCTGAAAATGCTAAGCCTATTTGACAAAAGATATGAAAAATGAATCCTAAAATAGCCTTGATTGTTAAAGGAGAACTTGAAAAACTCCTTGACACAGGTTTCATTCGACCTATTGACTATTCTCCTTAGATCTCAAACATTGTTGCAGTTGCAAAACCTGAAAATCATATTAGGATGTGTATGGATTTTCGTGACTTGAATAAAGCCTCTTTAAAAGATGATTTTCCCCTTCCTAATGTTGACACGATAGTGGATTCAACTGTGGGACATTCTTTTTTGTCATTCATGGATGGATTTTCTAGATATAATCAAATCTTCATCAACCCACAAGATCAATATAAGACAACATTTACAACTGTTTGGGGGAAATTTTGTTGGGTTATGATGCCTTTTGGATTAAATAATGCAGGTGCAACCTATCAACGAGCCATGACATTGATATTTCATGATTACATACATAAAATATTGGAAGACTATGTTAATGAAATCCTAGCCAAATCCTTAATACGAGAAGACAATGTGAATGTCCTTCGGAAGATCTTTGAGCAGATGTGCAAATACATGAGACTAAAACTGAAAAAGTGTGTCTTTGGAGTAGATAGTGGAATTTTTTTAGGGTTTATCATATCTCACAAAGGCATCGAGGTTGACACAAAGAAAATTGATACTATAATCAACATGCCACCTCCTAGAAACATTTCTCAATTGCGCACATTACAATGAAGAATTCAAGTCATCCGTCGTTTCATCACATCCTTAGTTGATCAAACGTTACCTTTCACACGTCTCCTCAAAAAGGATGTGTATTTTGAATGGAATGAGGACTATAAATAGGCCTTTGATAGTTTAAAGGAATACCTTGCAACTCCGCCTATTCTACAACCTGCTATGCCAAGCAAATTGTTCATCCTTTATATAGCCACATCAGCCCATGCTCTTGCAGCATTGTTGGTTCAACAAGATGAAAGTGGTAAAGAACATCCTGTTTATTACATTAGCCAAACTCTAATAGATTATGAAACGTGATACACACTTATCTAAAAACAATGTTTGGCTCTTGTATTCACTACCAGTAAGTTGCGACACTATTTACTAAATGTGGAAATACAAGTAATAACAAATTTTGATCCTCTCAAACATCTTTTTAATAAAACAGACTTATCAGGACGTCTATCTAAATGGGTAATGTTGTTGACTGATTTTTACCTTATGTTTTTTTCACAAAAAGCAATCAAAGGTCAAGCCTTGACTGACCACTTAGTCGATGCTCCTTCTCCTTTAGCACTACTTAACAATGACTCTTTTCTCAATGATAGTGTGTTGACCATAGAAGTTCCTACATGGGAATTATATTTTGACGGATCCAAGTGTAGAATAGGCTTTGGCGCTGGGTTATATTAATTCCACCCATAGGAAAGCCTATTCCCTTGTCGTATCAATTAAATTTCCTATGTACGAATAACACAATTGAAAATGAGGCATTAATTGTTGGATTGTGTGTTGCTTTAATCATGGGTGTCAAAGATATTAATATCTTTGGTGATTCACAATTAGTGATAAAAAAAAAAGATTCTACCAAGCTAAACATGACAAATTATCAAAATATAAGGATCTCACAATGACCTTGTTGGAATAGTTTGAATCATTCACCATTGATAACATCCCACGAAAATATAATCGGCGTGCGGATGCAATGGCAAGTGCGGCTTCTCTTATATCACCTCAAGATCCTTCAAATGACGTCACGTTTACTGTTCACCCAATCATGAAACCTTCAATAAATGATAAATCCAAAGTGTTAACAACCACCAAGGAAGACTTGAGTGAATGGTATGATACCATATATAACTATTTAAAAGATGGTACCATTCCCGAGCCAACAACAACAAACACCCAAACTCACTTACAAAAATTAGCAACCAAGTACATAATCCTTACCGATGTGTTGTATAGAAGATCCTTTAACGAAATTTTACTTAGATGTCTCAGGGATTCTAAAATAAATATAGCACGTGAACAGGCTCATGCAGGCGCCTATGGAGGTCATTTTGGAGGAAGATCCTTAGTGAAAAAACTCATTCGTATGGGATACTACTAGAGAAATATGGAAAAATATTGCTGTGTATGTTAAGCGATATCACAAATGTCAAAAAACAATAATTTGATTCATGCTCTTTCTTCTGAGCTCCATGCCCAAATACCTATTTGGTCGTTCTGAGTATGGGGATTGGATCTAATTGGGAAAATCTCACCATTGTCTTTTGTTGGACATACATTTATCATTACAACAACCAATTATTTTACAAAATGGGTAGAAGCTATTCCTCTTCGATCCACCACTACTAATGTGATATGTCATTTCATATTGGAACACATTGTTGCCCACTTTGTACTCCCTTCTTCATTAATTTCAAACAATGAAACACCATTTAAGAACAATAATGTGAAGAAGTTCTTGGACACATTTCGTATCCAACATCTCTTTTTAACACCGTACTACCCACAATCTAATGGTCAAGCTGAAATCACTAATAAGACTCTCAAACAAATCCTCAAGAAAAATGTTAACATCACAAGGATTGGCACACACAATTACAATATGTGCTATGGGCCTATCGAATAAGTGTCCAATTATCTATGGGAACTACACCCTACAACCTTGTCTATGGTAGCAAGGAAATCATGCCCTTGGAGTTATAAATCGCTACATTAAGGATTTATCTTCAAGGTCTTATCGATAACGACACCTATAAGGAAAAAATATTACACCAACTTGAAATGCTTGATGAACAACACATTAACGCTCTTGAGCATCTCCAAGCCTACATTAAGAAATTACAACGTAAACATAATCATCATGTCATTTCTTGGAAATTTAATAAAGGCGATTTAGTCTTGTATGAAAATCAACTAAACATTATTGTAGACTACGTTGAGAAAGGAAGATTAAGTCCTAATTGGTTAGGACCCTATATAATCAATACAAGTTATGGATCTGGTGCTTACACATTAATAGATCTAGATGGTATATCCCTCAAAGACCTTATCAATGTCACACATCTGCGTTGGTATTATGTCTAATGCCTTTGAATGGTATGAATGATAAAGCAGTGTTGTTAGAGCTATCGAATTATGTCCTATATACTTTCGCATTGCTTCATTCTTGACAACCAGTTATGTGTGTGTCTTGAGCACTAAAGTGATTATTTAATTTATTTTTTACTTACTTTAGGTTTCATACTATTCAAATTCATCTTGTGTGTTATTTTAAGTTAGATCGTAGGTGCATTTAAACTAGCATACCATACTTAATCACCATGTTGCATCTAAAAGAAACTATAGTAAGTTGTAATTAGATCACATAATATTTGTTAAATCATGAAGACATTAATTAAGTAATCTTACAAAGCTTATTTAATTAATCACATCTCCATTTAACATTCCACACTTAAAGACAAGTAATAAAACATCAAATGCTCACATATATATATATAAAAAGTTTTATGTATATGTCATCAATATATACAATATCACTGAGGTCTATTGCTAGACCCCTTGGGATTTGGTACTCGCGCTGGTCCGATAGCAGTATGTTGGGAGATGGTAGTATGTGATTGTGATCACGATCCACTGAATCTAAGCACAAACTCTAAGCCTCGTATCTATCCTAGGGATTCCCGATGTGCCCCTGCTATCTAATCCCTCTCTACCTATAACTAAACTATCTCTAACTCTGTCAAACTCTAATGGGGTTCAGGATGACTGTGCCTTTGTAGTATCAGCTCGGTGGACTCACATCCTCAAAATATCATATGCTTCTCATAATCTCACGAATGGCCTGAGTGACTCTGGGTCCTCATCCACAATGGGTGGGGGCACATAATCTAAGTCCATCTCCTCCTCGTCGATAGATGTTGGCACTATCTCTTCAGCTGCTTGACGATAGAGATCTCGCCAATCTCTCGTAGCTCCTACAAGGTAGAAACAATACACAATCAGTACACATCATGATATATATATAAAAATAAACAAAATCACAACGCACATAAATAAATACAATATCATCACCTATATCTCTAGTAGGCTAAGAAATATCAACCTCGTCCTATGAAGGGGGCATGGAAGATGTGCTAGCCTCTCCATGACCATGGGTACTGATGCCTATTGTGGCCACTGCTCGTGATCTAGTCATGCAAATGGGCGAGGGCTCTCCCCACTCATTTTGATCCTTAGTTGCTACCTCATCACCCTCACTCATGAGTGGCTCATCCTCCTCATCCTCCTCCCCTCCATCCTAGTCATCATAATCAAGATCTGCATCCTCATCAATGACATTTGTAAATATTTATGCAGCCATGTACCGTGTATCCTCGGCCCTGTCCTCTATATCATCTCCCTCATCTGGCAATGGTCTTGCATCTCCTATAGGCTCATCAATTAGATATATGTGATTTTGTTGTGATACTGTCCATCACTCCTCATAATCACCTATGGCACTGATGTCATTCGCATTGGAGACTGAAGGCTCATCGTGATCTGAGTATTCAGAATCGCTCTCGACAACATTGTCTAAAGTGATCCGTACTCTATCACCTAGTCTCCAGGCACTCCGCACAGACCTCCTGAAAAAGGGTCGTTCCCTAGGTGGTGTCTAGATCTGCCCAAATTGTCGTATGACTTGATCATAGTAGAAGGGATGTACTACATGGTCATGTTGGCCAACCAAAAATTTGTCTAGTTGTAATCTCCTCAACTACCTAGTGTGATTTGGCCACTGAAGTGTAAGCTAATAGGGTCTCCACAAGATCTTGTCCTCCTCCAGTTAGTCAAATCTCACTCCCAAAAAGTGTAAATCCCTATACTACCACAACTATCATAGAGGATAGCTATAGGCCCAAGGATACCCCACTGTTGTTAGACATGGGAAGCCGATAGGTCTAGTACATGTGATATGCTCAAGGCACCAAACCTGTAGAAGCATAAAGTGTACCATGATTTCCACCTCCTGAAACACGAACCGTCCAAGATCATAATATAAATGTGCTAGGATACAGTTCCCCCAGGTGTATACTATCCTATGCTCTGCCATCCCAGGTGTACTATTCCTCCCTCTAGGTGTGTTGCACACCCATCTAGGACGAGTACTAGTGCAACTATTTGCATCATAATCCATCTCACCACCAAGGCTTGTCAGTATAACATTGCAAGATCAATCCATCCTCTCACCCGCTCATCGTTCACTAGCCCACCTAGATAATACTACATGTTGACCTTCTGCTCGTAAAATGTACGATCTCTCTAGAAGCATACCTTCTCTCACCGAATTGGAACTCAAAGGATGTGGTGGATGTCCTCTAGAGTGATCGTCATCTCACCAGTAGGAAGGTGGAATGTACAGGTGTCTGCATCCCAGCACTCGGCTAGAGCCATCAACATCGCATCATGGTACCTCATGGGGGAATGAGGTATGCACAATATATCCCAATAGCCTACAAGTGCTTTGTGTCCTCTGCTAAAAGTGCAGGGGCTAGGTCTCTCAGAAAGCTAAGCTGCTTCCCACCCAGCCGTTGACGTGAACGGGTAGGTACCTATCAATAAAGAAAAAATATAACCTATAAGCAATCTCAAATCTATAAATTTTACATTATTCATCATAAAAAGTGTGCTAAAGTCCCTCTAGTGTGCTTTCCTAAATGCCCTAGACACTTTAGAACCCTTTTGGGACACTTCGCAACGAAACGAGACACTTTGCGAAAAAGTGGGACACTTTGCGAACAAAAGGGACACTTTGCGAACAAAAGGGACACTTTGCGAACAAAAGGGACACTTTGCGAACAAATGGGACACTTCACGAAAAAAGGGGACACTTTGCGAACATTTTTTCTAGGATCCTAAATTAACCTAGAAATGCATAAAAATCATTACATAACTACGTAGAAACAAAACAAAGGTAGCAGAATAGACTCACCTCGTGCTGACGCTCGTCGCGCGCCACCTGGTCTTGTAGCATGTCCAATCTTGCAGGCCTGTAGTCCCGTCTGCTTAGCATCTTTCACTATTCTTTTGTCACTCTCAAGCTACAAGAAGGTAAAATGACAAAGTAAGTGACCATTTACTTCACTTTTAACTCTTATGTATGTTTAAAACTAGTATTTTTACTATATTAGGGTTCAAAAGTGCTTTATTCAAGACAACATAACGGGTGCTAGTGAGCTCCATTTTCAACTCCGTTTGTTGTGTTGGAATTGTGATTCTGCACCTGACATCGTCAATCATCTATTGTTATGTGGCATGGTACTTGGAAATTCCCTACGATATTATTTTCCTCATTCAATCTGGCTAGATTGCTACCTTGATTCCATCTCCGTAAAGCAAGTGGAATCAAGGGAGGGCATACATCTCCCCTCAAATTTGATTTCTAGAAGCTGTATAAGAGGATTTTTGGACAACTAACAAATTCATGTTGCAGGATGTGGTTCCTAATGTTGTGGTTTTGCAGATAACTACAATGGGGGCTCCATTCTCCCACCTTCTGAATGGGTATCCTTTTATAAAATAAAGTGTACCGTTTAGAGTCCTTTAGCTTGCATATGCACGTAGAGTCATATGGGTAGCTAAATGTAGTGTAGAAAATTGTATACTCTTGAAGAAAGAGGAAACTTCACGCTTAATTTGGACTTATTTTGGAATCCTTACATTAATCACTCCTTGAACTTACCATTTATAGGCCCCTAAGACCCATTATTTTGGACCTTGAGGCTTATTCCACTCAAAAATCATATAAATCTCAATAAATAACACTTAAATTATTCAAATTTCAAAAAACCCACCTCAAAAACCTCAAGTGGGACCCATTCGCCACCTTGGGAAAATGAGTCCCCTCTAGTGGGACTAAGTCGTCCAAGGTGGCAACTTAGTCCCTTTTGGGGGATTTTTCAATTTTGAGTGGGAAAATCACCGACCTAATTCAAATTTTTGATGGATGTCAGCCTGTGAGGTCTAAATATTGCTTAATTAGGCATGAATGCCTATAAATATGAGTTTTTAGGTCATTTTTCACAACATCTAGTCACTTTTAACAAACAAATTCAAAAGTCATGTGTTGAATATCTTTCACAAGAAGATTCATAAGTCTATCTACAACAAAGTTGAAGCTTTAGGACAACATTCAAGGGTTTTTGCAGGTCTTCAAGCTCACTTTTTGTCCAAAGTATTGCATTGCTTAGGGTTGATCATGGATGCCTATGGAGAATCATGAAGAATTCTAGGTTGGGGAGATGCAACTAGCCATCAAGCCAAGCCTAAGGACTTGTTTTCTAAGTGATTCCATCTTCCATTTTCTCTCTATCTTTAGCCTAAGGAAGGTTTGCATGTCATTAAGATTCCTTTAAAGTGATTTAGGTTACCTCCAGAAATCAGATGTTTTTATTTCCAACCACCCTAGATTTCTAAACTATGTTTTGAGGGATTTGTCCATCTAGACACTTTGTCAGTATTCTACTACTCTTGGGTAAAAAGTCATGAGGGCCACACAAATGGTATGAAAGTTAAGTCAATATAGGCCTCTGCCCTCTGTTGGAAATGTATCTCAACTTATTTGCTTGATTTGGCAGTGTTGTGTTCTCCTATCTCCTTGATCGACTAGACTGTGCTCTATCGGTGGGACCTTGTTCTCTGTCCCAACGATGATCTGATGGTTCTTCATCAGTGAGACATTGCATGGTCGATGAGACCTCACCTGATGTCTCCATGATGGTCTGAAAATTCTTGGTGTTGGTGGCTTGTTCTATCAGCATGACTTGGCTTTGATGGCGGGACCCTAACTGTAGTCCCAATGACAGTTCGATAAAGTTCTTTCATTAATGGGACACTATGTAGTCGATGTGACTATGTTTTAAGTCCCAACAATAGAACGATATGAAAACATCGATAGGACTTGGGGACATCAGCGGGGCACTTAGCTAGGTCTCTTCGATGAGCCGATAGGTTTGCATTAGAGGGATGTTACTTCATCGATAGGACTTGCTTGAATCATTGGGAAACGATATGAAGTCTCCCCGATATGGCGATAAGGTTGGTCAATAGTGTACCGTGAGAAGCTCATATCGGTGTGAGGATGAGTGATCGGTGAGACACGATCTCTTTTCTCACCGATACTACAATGATTGTTTTGGTTTGGTAGGTATTACACTCGTCGACGGGACTCGAACAGATTGGTGAGAGATTTGTGGTTGTCTCATCGATGGCCCAATATGGTAACTGCTAAGTGACGGTTTGTCTGTTATTATGAATGGGATCTAAATTGGTATTATTCTTGCATAGGTCTAGTGATGTAGATCGGTTGGAATTCTCTTAGAAGGAAAATTCTATAATGTGTAATGCATTATAATATTGTTTTGAGTTGAGTTGTGAGTATGATGAGAGAGAATGAGATTGATCAGGAATTATAATGTTTCCTGTATTGAGAGTGTGAATAGACATCTGAGAGCAACAAACTATAACTTTGTATGTGGACTTTGTTCACTATAATACAAAGTGTTTTTGCTTGGTGTGGTGGGTTTTTCTCCCGAAAGGGTTTTCCCCTATTAAATCTAGTGTCCATTTTGTGGTTGTGTTAATTTTTTTCTAATATTTTTGTTGCTAATGTGCATCTTTAATGAACTGTAATTCAAAATTGAACCATATGTCTGCATTATCTTCTTAGAATTAGCATTAGGAAAGTGTTTCCACACCTCTTTTTTCCTTACACCATCTCCTTAGCTAGGTTTTTACTTTCCTCCCAATATGATTGTTTTTCATGTTTGAATGACAAATTCCCAACGGGATTGTATTTCCATCTATCACAAATGAGAACTAGGCTAAGGTAGGCCAACTTATTGGCTAACACATCCCATTCCTCCCTCCTTATGAGTGTTACCTAGATTTTGGTGATAGCGAGGGGAATCGTGTGGATTGCCTTTTTGTGCCTCTTGGCACCATAAGCATTGTCTGCAATTGTTTCCTGATGACATGCCTCCAGGGCGAGTGTCATGTCTGTAACAAACTTTGGAAATCTGAAGGGATCCTTGTTAAAACCATGGCATCTGATAAAATTAAGAACAACCCCCATAAAGTAATCTATCAGAGTTTGGGGATTTTTAATCTAGTCTAAACTCTCAGGGGGAAAATTACCCAAAGAACACTGAGATAAATCTAGAAGCACGGGTTGCAGGAAATAGTCAACAAATGAATAATAATCCCATGTGCTTGAAAGCCAATGGGTCTAGGCTGAAACTGGTTTATATAACCTTGACGTATCAAACATACTGAGTGGAAAAAAACAACTGAAGAACTCGGGGTTTTGATGTAAAATTAAATGAACCAGAAAAAAGGAATACCTGAACTTGAAAGAATGATTATATTTTCTGAATTGTTGAAGCATTCTATCAACAACCGCTTCAATGAAATCAAAATGCTTCTGGCTCTTTTCTTTCTTCAATATGAAAGCTAGGCCCATCTGGAATTCAAGAACATTTTCATCTCTTTCATGGTCGTATACAAAGGCTAGCATCGAAAAGATGGCCTGTAAGTCCGAATGGAAAAGTTTATATGACAAGGGGAATAAAATTTCTCCATTGTCAAGCTCCATGCCTATTTCATCCTTGTAGGCTTTCAACTAGTCTCTTCTAGTTTCCCAGAAATATTGCATGTGCTCACACAAGAACCTCTCAACTTCCATGTTTGAAGGGATACATAGCATATCTCTGATAGTTGTCACATTGATGGTGATTTTTAATTTGTTGATACTGATAACTCTAGTCTCTTCATCTAGCTTCTCTGCACATATTTTCACTAGCTTTGGACATGGATGCATAGAGGGCAGCATGTATTGTGGCAAAAAATAGTTCCAGAGTCTCATTCCAAGGCCCTCCATCAGCCTTTTGGAAATCATTATCTACAATGCTACTTCTTGAAGGTAGGGTTTGGGTGTAGCTTGGGGTTGACGATGTTATCCGCAAAATTATTGACCACCTCATTTTTGGTGTGGTTTCCTAGCTGTATGACTTTGGTATGCATAAATATTCATTCCTATGGTGCCAGAGAATTGGCATAAGAGATATCTTCTAAAAATGTAGAAATAGCTTGGCTTTGTGAATGGGATTCTAGCGTTTTGACAAGAAGATGATGCTTCAGCCATTTTCATGTTCTTGGAATAATTCTGCAAACTCAACTCTCAAAGAAGCCTTTACTCGAGGGTTTGACACTTATATTTTTTTTCTTTTGGATCATTCAATTCTCAAACACACATGCAGTAAATGAATTGTTGTTATCAGTAGCTCATTAAGCACTGCTAGCAAGGCAATACATGTGGAGTAAGGGCCTGTACTTCTTGGAAATTCCAACTTCGCAGTAGGAATGGAATTAGTACATTCCTTATGCTAGCCTTGGAGAGAGATAACCTTGAGTAATGAGAAGCATGTTTAGAAAAGAAATTTGTTATTAATTAAGCAAGATTTGGCTTCAAAAAATGTCTTTTCACATAAGCGAGTTGGTTGATGCTCATGAAGGTGACGAACACATGGCAACAGGTCATTGTGAGCATTAATTTCCAATGTCTGAATTAAATCCTCAAAGCTTTACCAAATATCCTTTGTATGATTTACCCTTCAATCCTCACCGTCCACTTACATTTTTTGTTGCCGTTCGATGGGAATAGGCTTTCCATTTGCAAGATTTTTTGGCTCATGTTTTTCTATAAATAACATGCCTATCTTGCGAGCATAATCATTAAGTTTGCGTTAAGTTGGTAAGTTTCTTCCACTGTTATTTTTTCTTTTGAGTTTGGTAAATTTCCTACTACATCATGAGTGGTCTAGGTACTCCAATTCGGCTTTGGAGCCAAAATTTGCAAGGCTCCTTTTTCAGGGAGATTAGCAATGATAGGCTCAAACGCTTACTACGGATGAAGAACCACCTGATCATCGTGGCATTCAAATGGGCTCTAGGGAGGGATTATGTGAAGGATGAAAGTCAACTACACTACAACACCAACATTATCTCTGGGTTCATGGCCTCGCTGCTGGATTTGAATGTTAACAAACCATGGATCATTGATCTCTACTGAGCCTTGTTCCATCCATTGTATTTGGAGGGGCTGGACAAAAAATTTCAGGTGGTTGCCCCCAATGTTGGTATCACATTGGTAATGGAAATTCGTAGGCATGTCAAAAATGCAAAGGTGGTGTCTTGGCTACCCTTCCTTACTGATTTCCGAACAATGGATCTTGAGTGCCACTACCAATGGTCCTGACCTACGGCCACCTTCCTCCTAAAGATGAACAATGTGGAGCCCATTTATGACATTGAATGGATTACTACCTTTGAGAGCCTAGTCTACAACCCTGACATGGAGGATTGAAGCCTGTGTAGTGTCTATGAGCCTGTGTGATGAAGACCCTATTGCCATTTGCTCATGAACTCTGAAAAAATGTTGTTTTTTTTTTACTGTCACTGCCTGGAGACTGAATTTCTCATGCTTTTATGTATTTCCTCCCATTTTATCTTTGTAATGATGAATTCCTTTTTGGATTTTGAAAGGGGAACATTTTCAAGCTTCGCCCTGAGATTAATGCTCAAAACCCCATACTATATGTACATGATTTCCTCATGAATATAGTATTTCCTATTTTTTCTCATGGCTTATTCACAAAATGTTTATTTACAAAAATTTACATATGGTACATAAAGTAAATTTTTAATGAACTATGCATATTTAATTGAATAGTTTTAGATGAATACCGTTTATCGGTATATCCAAAATGTTTTCATTCATGTCTTCAAGCTCATACACATTTATTTCCATACATTTGTGAATGTGAAAGTTCCATAGTGAATCAAATTTTGCATGTTGCCTTGGTTTTGCAGCTTGTTCATCAAATTTTAGCACAAGACTCCCTCCCCTAAAACCTGGGTAGGAGGCCTTTCTTTTCAAACCATTGTTTAACCACCTACTGGCGTTTGATTATGGCACCAAATTCCTTTTCTCTTTTTTCCTCAAGGCTTAATAGCTCAACCAGTCTCACTTCCATCCCACTATCTTCCTCAACGTCCAAGGACTTTAGCATTTGTAGTGTTGGTATTTCCATCAAAATGGGTAGGACTACTTCCTTTTCGTACACCAACTCATAGGGGAAGGTTTTCAGAATTTTCTTAGGCATGATGGCGTCTACCCATAAGGCCGCTTGCAGATGCCTTGCCATTCTTTTGGTGCTCCGACCCAATACACTTTATCAATCTAATTAGGTTCTTGTTGGTGGATTCCGCTAGCCCATCCCGTGCGGGAGATAGTTAGACGAAGTCTTGAGGTAGACCCCATGCTTAAGGGAGAATTATAACATCCTAGAGCCTACAAAGGCTCATGCATTATCCAAGATGATGGTTTTTGGCGAACTGAATCTTGCCACTAGTTCCTCAAGGAAATTGACAATCTCAGCTTTTGTAGCATTCTTTAGAGGAATTTCCTCATTCCATTTTGTGAAATAATCAGTTGTTGTGAGTATCTATTTTTTCCCCATACTAGAAATGGTATTGATCATCCTAATAAAATCTAACCTCAATTGTGCAAAGGGTTCTTTGATTACGATCAGGCTCAATGGCATGGAAAATTTCTTCCACCTGCTGAAAAATATTGGCATTGGTTGCATTTTTCACTAGATGGTGGGCTTTAGAGAACATGGTAGGCCAGTATAGCCTTCCCACATGATTTTTAAGGTGGTGGTCTTGGTAGAGAAGTGTCTATCTTCCAGGCCACTATGGAACTCATTCAAAATTATCTTGGCTTGTGTCTCATCCACATAGCAGAGGAGGACTCCGTCATAATTTCTTCTAAATAGAACTCCTTTGAGAAGTATGTATCTAGCACCTTGAAGCCTGTAGTATCTTCATTTATGTGGTGGGATGTCGGGCGGATATCATCCAGTTCGCATGAATCTCATCTGATCAACCACCCACAACTCATCAGACTTGAATTGATTTGCATAGACTTGGTCGGTCTCTTCTCCTGCCTAGGGTTCAAGTTCTTGTGTGAGATATTCACAAAGGCCTCTTCCTCAAACTAGCTTTGTCGGTTGGATATCCACAGCATACTCTAGGATCTTACTGATCCAATTGGCCCTATTTTCATTTATGTCACCTTCTGTGATGTACTCCCTAACGTTGGGATGAGCAAAGAGGACTATAATTTTACTAGCTGAAACCAAATGTCAAATTTTTTTGAGGATTTTGACAATAGCAAAGGGCTATTTTTGAATGAAATTATATCTGGTTTCATATCCCTTTAGGGTTTTGGAGTGGAAAGCAATGGGATTCTCTCTGCCTCCCTCTTCATCCTTTTGTGTGAGCACAGAGGCTATGCTGTGTTGGCCGTTGTAAACATATAGTAGTAATTCTTTAGAGAAGTCCAAGTTAGCTAACACATGAGTTGTAGAGATGGATTCCTTAATTTGCTTGAAGGAAAGCTTGCCTTCTTGGTTCCATTTGAATGCTAAATATTTCTTCAGCATTAGCATGATAGGTCTCGCAATGCCTGCAAAATCTGGAATGAATTGGTTGACAAAGTTGATCTTCCCTAAGAAAGACTGCAACCCTTTCTGATTGATAGGAAGTGGTAATTCCATTATAGCCTTCACCCTTTTGGGATCTATGGCTATTCCC
Source organism: Sequoia sempervirens (assembly GCA_007258455.2). Classification (NCBI taxonomy): domain Eukaryota; kingdom Viridiplantae; phylum Streptophyta; class Pinopsida; order Cupressales; family Cupressaceae; genus Sequoia; species Sequoia sempervirens. Next base: position 402,453,807 of record VDFB02075321.1, read on the forward strand.
TCTTTAGATACCATGAAGCCAAGCAACTTTCCTTGTGGGACTTCGAATATGCATTTCTTGGGATTTAGAGAAATCTTGAACTTTTGTCATTTCTGGAAAACCATTTCTAAATGATCAAAATGATCATCTTTTGATTTTGAAAATATAGTCAATTCGTCCAGATAGATTAGGATGATCTTGTTGATCAGTCCTTTAAAAGTGATATCCATCGCACTTTGAAAGGTGGCACCCACATTGGAGAGGACGAAGGATATTTTTGCATACGTGAACGTCCCCCACTTAGTGGTGAACATTGTTTTGTGTTGATCCTCCTCCACGTAGATTTGGTTATAGCTTGAAAATCCATTGAGCAGTGAGAACATTTTCAACCTAGCTACAGTCTGTAAGATCTACTCCATGGAGGGAAAAGGGTAATGGTCTTTTAACGAGGCTTTATTCAAGACCCAAAATTCCACACATAGTTGTATGTCACCATTATTTTTTTAGATCAAGACCAAATTGGACACCCAAGTGGAGTGCTTAATCAAGTATATAATCTTTGATTTGATTAGCTTTGTAAGCTCTTGTGCCATTAATGCTTCCACCTTCAGGTTGACTGGTCTTTTCTTTTGTCGAATAGTTTTGGAACTCTCATCCAAGTTGATAGTATGCTAGATAATGCTAGGATCATATCCCTTGAGATCATCATAGGCCTAGGACACAACCTCATTGTATTTAGCACACAAGTCTCTCAACCTCTCCTTGTCTACCTGTGGCATGTGCCTCCTGAATTTTAGCTTCCTTCCACCTCCTACGTCAAGGTCCTCATAGTCCTCTTCATCGGTTGTGAATCTCCACTTACTATTTCTTGTGTCTTTACAGTCAAAGAGATTATTGAGGGTGATTAAACCTCATGAGAGCTTATTACCTTTTAATTGGATCACTTGTTCTTTAGTAACCTCTCCATATTCAGACTCTAGCTGACCTAAAAATTTCCTCAGTTCTCGCAAGAAGGTAGCAATCTGAGCATCATCCTCAAAGATCTACCAATTTTGGTAATTGTCAGAGATAGACGGTTGAATGATAGTACACACCGCATGTTGGCTTTCAACTGATCTGGGAGTTAGCTCAAATTGTGAGCCGATTGAGGTCATCCAATCCACAGAAAATTTTTGAGATCACAAGATAACGTAGATGTTAAAAGCCTCAAACCCTTCGATTAGGTCCCATATCTTGTGCCATTAGGACCTCATCCTTACATATTTGGTGGTTTCTTGTCCTCAAATCTAGCTTATGACTAGCTTCAAATATTCGAATACCTGTATTCTTTTTACGCCCATCTGCTCCACTAGAGTTATATTGTGACCTAGTCCCTCATATTCCACATCATTATTTGAGCACAAGAACTAGAAGCGAAAGGCTCTAAGGGTCTCTGACCCGGTTGGAGATACAAGTTGGATGCTAGCTCTAGAGCCAACCTTGCATTTGGTGTCATCAAAATGCAGTTTCCACAAGCTGTTGTCACCCAGTTCACTTGGTTCCTCTCGCTCTTTTACCAATTTTGGGAGGGCTTGGTCCTTATCAAAGATCACATAAGTGCCTAATCTGGTAGCATGGAAATTCTTGAAAAGGTTGAAATCAATGAATTGATTGAGGAATACCTCCTCTTCGAGGGTCCAGTCACTCGTGGCCTCCTCTTCTTCCAACATTTCTACACAATACATCTCTTTTTTGGAAAAGGATGTATGCACTTCTTTGAAAATCAGCACTACATCATCTGTTATGTGTTCGAGATGCAGAGGCTCAGACAAGATCTTCATCTTTGCTCCTAGTTCATAGTATTAAGTGAGACTAGTCAAGTGCAAGGTATCCACCAAGCTTCACCATAAAATCCCTTGATAAGCACATTCCAAAGATGGAAGGAATATCAATTATGACTACTTCCTGTGTGACGGTTTGACTTAGACAAGAAAATAAGGTCAAAGAGAGATCCTTAATGCAACCGATGGTCAAGAATTTCTTCCCATCTAACTGAATAATTCCCTTGTCGAGAGGCTCATATTTTAAATTTAGAGCATCAACCACTTGTTTGGGCATGACCGTAGTACTGGCCCCCAAATTGATCATATTATTGTGCAATAGCTTATCTCCTATGATAAGTGTAAAGAAGAACGGAGTGGGCTTTGGCTTACTTACCTCTTTTACACTTGCTTTGTCTGTTGTATTCATGTATGTCATAGCTCTTGAGGATTGAGGATCCGAAACAAGCCTTTTGCCTTTATCTTAATTGTGCGGTGGGATTGTATCTACTTGCGAAATCTACTCTTCATTTTTTAACTCCTCTTGGAGCAATATATTTTTCTCTAGTATTGATAGGATGTCCCATAAGGATTCGTTGGTGAGAGCCTTCTTTAATTGCTCCATCACATTGAGCATTCTAATTGGCGGGGAATTTGGTTTAAATGGGGGTGCTTACCTTAAGGAAAGGTTGATCTATTGTTGGTGAGCTTAGGACCTTATCCATGTCTTTCAATAGGAATGGTTGACCCTACAACTACTGAGTTGGTCGCGTATACAAATCTTGTTGTACTTGTGGTTGTGATCGTTGTGGTTGTGGCTACTAGGGAGTTTCTTGCACATATTCCTCGGTAAGTATCCTTTTTTTATCTAGTATTGTAATCTGATTGTACCTGTAGGGCACTGGTTGTCGGAACATCATTCGCGAATAATGAATCTTCCTCCTCCAACCAAGAGAAAATCACTTGGTTAGGGGAGATGTCCAATTCCTATTCCAAAGACATACCTTGTGTCCACACACTGAATCGGGCATTCTCCATTCGGGGAGACCGATAGACTTCCACGTTCAAAAATACACCCTAGCTTCTTTATTTTGCTACCTTCTGCTGAAGATTTCCCCTTGGATAGTTTCGGGGCATGTGATTATCATTGCATGGGAAGCACCATGCGTTCTCATCTTCTTTCAGGTTGTTCTGACTTGGTACCAAATCCTTGTTTGGGCTATTCTTGATGGTCTGGAGTGGTGTGGTGACTGAGACTATTTGTCCCATAGATCATTCCTATTGTTGATTACCCCCTCTCAGAGCTCCTTGGTATGTGTTATGCTGGTAAGGTGGCCTCCCTCGATAATTTTGTGTGGGGGGCTTTGGAGGTGTTGCTTGTTGAAGGTTCTCATTAGGTTCTTCATGTCATTGACATCCACTTCCAATGAAAAGGAGTCTGATGTGTTGGGTTGTTCATTTGGGTATACATACATTGAGGGTGGTGGTGCAACCAATGTGTTGGGGATTGGAGAAGTGTTGGGAGTTACCTCCTCTTGGATTTTTCTAGAGATTTCTACAAACATGGGCATTGGCAGTCATAGTGGAAGCTTCCCGACATCTATCAGACCATTCTCTACTTGCACAACTAGATCATATGCTTTGGGAAAGGTATCACCTCTCAATGACTGTACCATGACCACGATATCTGAATTGAAATCCTTTCAAATAGAACATGAAAACCATAGTTGTCTAGGGCTTGGCTATCACACGAATCCTCTACCAAGTCTTATGGAACCTAGTGTTGAAGTCGATCATGGCCTCTTGCAGGGCTCTCTTGATTGTGATCAGTTTTTGTCACAAAGATGAGTGGTATCCTTTCTTCGAGAAGCGATGGAAGATTTTATCTCCAAGTTCATCCCAAGAGCGGATGGAATTGGAGGCCAGGGATCTATACCAATCTTGAGCCTTCTCTTTGAAAGACATAACTAAAAATCTAAAGGCCACATTTTTCTTTGTGATGTTATGGACCCTGCATACCTCTGTTATGTCCTGGAGATGCTCAGCAAGAGTTTTAAAATACTCCCTAGTGAACTTCATAATTGCTTTGAGGGAATTAGCGGGGATGGTAAGCCACACATTTGGAGGTGTAGGTGGAACTAGCGAACTACCACTATCCCAGGTTACGAAATTTATAGGAGAAGGAGCACCTATGTGAGCCATTTGAAACAAACTCCTATGGACCAGGTAGACGGGGATTATAATCTAAAAGGTTTGGCCACCTGGAGGGGTAGATAAGGCTCTAGACTGTAGACTAACACTTCTTACTCTATTGCTTTTGATAGGTGATACGAAACTTGTGACTCACCTTCTCCTAGGGGTCTAAGCGGGTAATTGAGAATATTGGAAACATCCTCTAGAGGATGTTATGGTTTAGACTTTGGGCATGAGATTACCAACTTCTCTTGTTAGTCTAATTCAGAAACTGCCTCTTCAAGGCTGACTATTAGACGCCATGAAAAACTCGAGTCTCGTCGGGCATGCTAGAAAAAGAACTATTGATCATGAAATCTTTTGCTTCTCCCGAACAACCTTATGGGAAATTTAGTGAGAGGGGGACTAGCTTGCGCCTCACTAAATGACCTTTGAGATTTTTATAGAAGCCAACTCTTCTTTGTGTTTGGGGAAAAAGGGAAGAGAAATGTAAAGAAAATAAAAGGTGGTGATGTGCCAAAGGTTTTACAACATTTCAAAGCCTAGCAAATTTTTACTTTTGATAAAATGGACACAAAATTCTACAAACCCTTCATTGTTGGAAAGAGAACGATCGACTAAGGTCCATAGAAGAACAAAGCAGTCATTCAGATATCCCCACGGGAAGCACCAATTAAGGTCCAACAGACATAAGAGTCCCAATACTGATAGAAATATTTTGGATCTTTACAAAACCCTTTTTTCTCTTACAGCATAATATGAAAGTTAGCATAATATTTACAAAAAATGAAAGAGTACAATGAACATGATTTAATTTCTGAAATATAACATTAAGCAAACATAAAAGATAATGGCATATAAAGCAATCACTAAGACTATACTTACATAAATTGACATAGAGCATTCAACATATATATAATAGAGAAAGTAAACATGTGACAGAGGCCATATAGATGTACAATCTCATATATTTCTTCATACTATTACTTGTTCTTGAAATAAATCACATAAAAGCAAAGATCGGATACCAATCCGAATAATTGTCTTGACAATTCTAACATTCCATAGAGTGAAACAAAGCTCTGTAAAAATATTTCCTATTCCTCCCTTATTCTAATCTTCTAACAGATAAAAACTTTTGTCCTGATGATGATGATCTATCTCCCAAAAAAAAATTCACTGTAACCCTCTTTTATAGAATCAGAGAGATGAGCCAATACTATAGCCAATGGAGATGAACTCCCAATAGATGTCCTCATTTGATACTCCATAATCACAACAATCTTCACCAATAAAAGTTAAGCTACTTCATTAATGGTTTTGGGTTTGCGAAGATATGTTGTCAGAGAAGGATCATTACATCTTGGCATGAACCCGATCCAATCAACTACGAAGAATAATGATGCTGCCCCAAAAGACCAATCTTGATACACAAGACCCGTTGTTGCCCGAAAAACTCCACCAAAGAAATGATATACCTGCGGGTGAAACAACCCACCCGACAAATGTGAGTGACATGGCACGTTGGCGGGAATTTTTTGAGTTCATGAGAGCAGCTTGGGGAAAATATATGCCATGCAACCACGTGTCCCATTTCAGGCCCAAAAGTGATATTGGAAAAATTCGTGCAACCACTATGTGGCACATTGTGTGCCTTTTTGTGGGAGTAACCTTAGCCTTTGGAGTGCAGTGCCATCAAATGTGCAAAAGAAGTAAGAGCCGAAAAGGAAGACTATAGGGGCCGAAACCAAAAGCAAAACACTTAGAGAAAAATTGCTACACAAATGGCGCAACCCTTCTCCTCTTTGCAGATTACCTAAACTTACAAGGCCTCCTTTACTTCCTTGTGCAAGTTTTTCAATCTGCAACTTTCCATCAACTCATCCTCATTGATGAGCATGGTCTCTTCAAATTCTTGAATGCAGATTTTATAACCATGATTACTGCCCTTACTCTCTTTTGGTGTAGCTTCATCCAATCCTATCACTAATGTGTTAAATTTTCTCTTTAGCTCTGACTGACTTATCTTAGCATCAATGATAATGATCATCTACTATTACGCCCAGTCTACTTCCTTCTTGGCATTGGTTTCACATGTTGTAATTTGTTGTTAATTTCCTAGCTTGGCATCGTTAATGGATTCTTCCTTCATTCTCTCATGCCACACCTCTACTCTTCAACCGTCTCACCTCTCCTCTTCTCATGATGTTGGTTTTATATTTCTTATTCATTAAACCATCTTCCCATGACCCTTCACATTCTTTGACTGAAACTCTTTATTTCTACCTACATTAGCATGACTTTTCATTTCCATCCGTGACCCCATTCACTTTATTTTCCCCTCATTATTTTATTATTGCCAATTTACATATTTAATCCATAATAAGTAGGCCATTCTAACTTCACGGTCAAAATTTAATTAAGATTCAATTTAAATAAACTGAATGTAGAAGAATTTGAATATGACATTTTGTCAATTAAATTTCAACAATGTCACCAAATGACCACTGAAACCAAATTGAGTTGTCCAAAGAGAAATAAAAAGAAAAAATAACACATCAAAACCAAACCATCTTTTTTTTATGTTGATTGCTTGTGGACCTGAATGCTCCTACATCACCTTGTCTACATATTCCATAGGAATTAGAGGCTTCATAGTTTGACAACTTAGCCAACCAACCTTACTTGGTTGTCTCAACAATCAATGTTGACCTATACACACAACAATTCACACTCACACCATACAAGGGTTTGAAAAACATGCTAAAGCATGTACATGGTTTTTTCTCATAACCCCAACTAGATGCAGTTCAATTTGATTGATCAATAGGTAAAATCATGGAGTTTTTGTTTGATATAAAGAGATTGTTCATTATCATTGAAACGAACTCGATTTCGCATGCACATAATTTTCAAAAGATTCCTAAAATATAAGAGATACAATGTATATTCTTAAAAAAATTAAAAAACCATAAAATAAGTTAAAAAGATTCTCCATTGATGGAGTCCTATTGACTTACATGTTTTTATTTGAAGTCAAAACTCATATAAATAAATAAACTAGTTTACCCTTTTATTAAAAAAAGAGGTGAGGGAGGTGGTTTAAAACAAAAGGGTATACTATTATAAATTTTTATTAGGTTAAAATGTTATAAGAGTTTATGCAATATATTACACATTCACTTGGAAAATGTAGAAATTCTAAAGATTAACATATTCTGAACCATGATTTTATTAATAAAAAATAAGGAGAATAATATATATTGAATAGAATTGTTTATGGGAAAGAAAAAAGATTGTATTTATTTGTTTTTTGGATTAAATAAATAGAATATGATTTGTTTAAATAATAATAATAATAAGATTTTATCTTAAGGAAATATGTGGTCTATGGATAAAACAAAATATGAAGGAAATGAAATCTCCATTTGCATATACATGCATTTAGTGAAATTAAAAAAATAGAGGGAACAAAAAAAACTTAAATCTTAATATTGGAGGTATTAGAGGTGATGGGGGATGGTTCGCTTGAGAAAAGGGAAATTAATAGTTTACAATTCTTTCTTTGTTTTCTTTAAAATTCGAGTATTTGTTAGTCCCTGCCTTATAGGTGGGGAACTAATGTTATCACCTCAATCTTGCATATTAAAATTGACCATCGGGAATCACGCCTGAATTGTTTTTGTAAAGTTTTGCTGATGTTATGGGAAATATTCATTAAAAGCTAATTATCGATGTTTTTTTGCAATTTTGTCATTGGCTGGTGGTATTTTCCTTGTAGTTTTGTCATTTTGTAATTTTTTTTAAATAATAATTGTAGGGAACTTTTCTATTGGAAATATTTTATGAATTTCTTGGTATAATCGTGTCTTCGTATGAACTCTTCTTGGGGACACGTGGCATTTTAAGCAATACATTTGCATTTATTATTTGCAAGTTCTCATTTATTATGAGTAGACTGAAGTGCAGTCGTCATTAGTGGCTTATGGTTCCAAGTTTTAAGTATGTCAAGCAAAGTATTATTTGCATTGTTTGTTCAATTGCTAAGGTTGTTTGATGAGGCTGAAAATTGTGTTTGTTGAGAGGGTTTACATCTACGATGTTGGAAGCGACAAAGGTGGCTTTTGTAAGTTCTTGTATCTTTTACACTTTGATTTTTAGGTTGTCTAGTGATTTGCTCAGATTGTTTGATGAGGGTAAAATCAGTGCCTTTTGAAAGGGTTCATGTCTAGCATTTTGGAATTGAAAAATGAAGCGTTTGTAAGTTCTTATATCTTTTACAACATCATTTTATAGTTTTTTAGATCTCTGCATTTTATGGGTTAATGCCTACTGTTTTCACACATGAATTACAACTGCTGAATTTATTAAATGAAAATGAAAATTAGGTCTAAGTAATTGAAAAATGTTTGGGTATAAAATCATTAAATCTATGTCTGTTCAAAGGGTTTATGTCTATTGTATGGGGAGCAAAAAATGAGGCGTTTGTAAGTTTGTATGTCTTTTATAGTTTCGTTTTACAGTGTTTTACATCTTAGCATTTTAGGGGTTAATGTCTATTGTTTGTTTTTATTTGCATTTTGTGTGTTAATGTTTATCATTCGCTATGCTTGACTACTTTTATGGGTTAATTTTTGTTGTTGAGTTAAAGACTTAACATCATAATTCATTAATGTTGATTTCTCTGCTAGCCATGAATAAGAATGGAAGTAGCTAGCTACACTTCAATATATTCGATGAAAATGAGAATTGTTCGTATTTGAAATATTTCTTGGGTTTGAAGTTTTAAGCCTGTCCACGAAAGTATTATTTGCATTATTTTTTCATTCGATCAGGTTGTTTGTGTCAATTCTGCAAGTGTGCATTGCAACTGCACTTGAATTTATTGAATGAAATATTTTTTTACACCTCTATATTTTATGGGTTAATGTCTATTGTTTGTTGTTATCTGCATTTTGTGCACGCATGCATTGCAACTATAGTTGAATTTATTAAAAGAAAATGAAAATTAGGTCTAAGCAATTGGAAAACGTTTGAGTATAAAACCATTAAATCTGTGTCCATTGAAAGGGTTTATGTTTGTAAGGCCGTATGTCTTTTACAATGTCATTTTATAGTTTTTTACACCTTTGCATTTTATAGGTTAATGTCTATTGTTTGTTGTTGTCTGCATTTTTTGGGTTAATGTCTACTTTTTCTTATTTTCGATTGCTTTTATGGTTTTGTGTGTGTTGTTCAGTTAAATACTTAACATCATAATTGATTGATGTCGGTTTCTCTTCTACCCATGATTAGGAATGGAAGTAGCTAGATGCAGTTCAATCTGTTTGATGAAAATGAGAATTGTTCGTATTTGGAATATTTCTTGGGTTTGAAGTTTTAAGCCTATCGACCAAAGTATTATTTTTGTTGTTCCTTCATTTGGTGAGGTTGTTTCTGTCGGTGTATTTATGGGTTGGTCTTTCTTGTTGAGTTAAAGGTTGAACACGATAATGTGTTGGGCATGATTAACAATGGAAGTAATATTTTCTCTGCATGCATGCATTGCAACTGCATTTGAATTCATTAAATGAAGATGAAAAGTAGGTCTAAGTAGATGGAGAATGTGTTGGTGTTAAATCATTAGATCTGTTTCTATTGAGAGGGTTCATGTCTACTGTATTGGGAGCAAAAAATGAGACATTTGTAAGTTTGTTTGTCTTTTACAGTGTCATTTTATAGTTTTTTACACGTGCATTTTATGGGTTAATGTCTATTGTTTGTTGTTGTATGCATTTTATGTGTAAACATCTATTCTTCGCTATCCTTGACTACTTTAATGGGTGAGTGCCTGTTGTTGAGTTAAACACTTAACATCATAATTCATTAGTGTCAATTTCTCTACTAGCCATGGTTAAGAATGGAAGTAATCATTTGTGTGCACACATGCATGCTTCTTGCACTTGAATCTATTGCATGAAAATGAAAACTATTCAAAATTCATCTAGTATTTGTTAATGCCTAATTTTCATTGATTGATGGATTGTGGTGTCAAGTTTTAAGCCTGTCAAGAGGCATAGATTTGACCGTCATCAATCAATCTGTCAAAAAAAGATTGATTTGGAAGTTCCTATGTCTTTTACAATAGACATGGATTTGATTGTCATCAAAGAAATTGTCAAAAAAGAATGTGTTTGAAAGTGCAAAATATGGCTAAGGCAATTAAGCTTCTAGCATGATTCATGGCACTTGTTGTCTACAATTTGTTCATTCTATGCAAAATAATAGCATTTTGCACCGTGTTTTTTTAATACATTAGTGTATGTCACTTATTTGCAAAATAAAAAAGCTCGATGTTGATAAATGTGCACTTGTCAAGCCTTAGGATGACATATTCATGATGTTTTCTTTCCTCATCTATTCACATTGGTAACTATTCTTGCCTTCTCACTAATATTTTTTCCTAGCCATTTTTTTTTTATCTATTCTATTGGAATCAATTAATCTTATTCACGTCTGATATTGATCAAAGTAATTGTTCTTCTATCCTTACTAATATTGTATTAACTTTTGTTAATTATTCATGATATCAAAAAGGGAAAAAGAATATTTATTTTATTTTCAAGAACTTCAGACAATTTCCTTCTTATTTTACTTTTTTATTCTCTATTTTGTTTTTCGGTTAACTCTTCAATTTATTTTTTCTCCTTTTTCACTTGACTGATCCCTTTATCCACTTCATTGTCTCTTTGTTTCAGTTAACTTTCCCATATTGTGTTATTCTCTATAGACATCTTTTACATATTTCTATTTTCTCATTCACTTTTCTTTCCCATCCTTCTTACATTTTCCATTTTGTGAATGAGCGGCTTACCTTTGCACATTGTCTTATTAAATCTTATTTGTCAAACTTCTATTAAATGTGATCATTTCGTTTGCGAACTTCGTTTATAAATTTGATGCAGCATCATCACTGTTACAACTTCCACCTTTGAATTTTCATTGTTGTTATTGTCTTGACTATAAGTGCAAAATATTTCAGTGTACATTATGTGGCTAGAATTAAAAGAAAATTATCGGTCTTTCTTGCAATTCTCTCATTGGCTTCTTGTATTTTCCTTGTGGTTTTGTCATTTTGTAATTTAAAGTCCCTACCTTATAGGTGGGGAGCTAATGTTATCATGTCAAATTTTCCTTATACGTAGGGAACTAATGTTAATGCCTCAATCTTGCATATTAAAATTGTCCATTTGGAATCACGCTCCAAAAAATTTTGTGGGGCTTTGCTTGTGTTTTGGGAAATATTTATTAAAAGGTGATTATTGATGTTTTTTTGCAATTTTGACATTGGTTGTTGGTATTTCGCTCATAGTTTTGTCATTTTCTATCTAAAGCAGTATATTTGCATTCACTATTTGCAAGTTCTCATTTATTGTGAGTAGACTAAAGTGCAGTCATAATTAGTGGCTTATGGTGTGAAGTTTTAAGTCTATCTATCACTCTTTCATGAATAGACAATTAATTTGGATTGGAAAAATACAAAACCATGATCAAAATGCCAAAAGTGAATGAGGAAATTGCAAAAACATATATATAAAAATATATATATATTTATATATGTACATATGTATATGTGTGTATGCATATATATATATATATATATATATATATATGTGTGTGTGTGTGTGTATGCATATATATATATATATATATATGTGTGTGTGTGTGTGTGTGTGTGTGTATGTATGTATGTATGTATGTATGTATGTATGTACATATATCTATATGTGTGTATATATATGTATATATAGGTGTATATATGTATATATGTGTGTTCTTCATTTTGCATTTATCTAGTTCTAATTTTCATTTGTTATGAATAGATTCAAGCACAATTTCCATTAAAGGATTACGGTGTTGATTTTTGAGACTCTCAAGAAAAGGACTATTTGATTTTTTTAGTACATACACATACATATACATATATATATACATATACATACATACATACATATATGTGTGTGTGTGTGTGCGTGTGTATGCATGTATGCATATATTTCATGATTTTCTCGGTATAGTTGTGTCTCTGCATTCAATGTCCCTAGGGATGTGTGGAATTTTAAGCAGTACATTTGTATTCACTATTTGCGAGTTCTCATTTATTGTGAGTGGACTGAAGTGTAGCCATCATTAGTGGCTTATGGTATGAATTTTAAATTTTGTCTATTAGTCCTTCATGAATAGAGAATTAATTTGGATTGGACAAATATAAAACCATGACCAGAATGCCAAAAGTCAATGAGGAAATTGCAAAAACATTTAGATACAAATATATTTACATATATATATATGTATGTATATGTATATATATTTGTATATGTACATATGTATACATGCGTATGCATATATGTGTGTGTGTGTGTGCATATATATATATGTATGTACATATATCTATATGTATGTATATTTATGTATATATTTGTATATATGTGTGTTCTGCATTTTACATTTACTTGGGTCTGATTTTCATTTATTATGAATCGATTCAAGTGTAGTTGGCATTAATGGATTACAGCGTTGAGTGTTGATACCCTCAAGAAAATGAATATTTTTGTTGTTTAGTAAATACACATACATACATACATACATACATACATACATACATATATATATATGTATGTATGTATGTATGTATGTATGTATGTATGTATGTATGTATGTATGTATGTATGTATATGTATGTATATGTATGTATATGTATATGTATATATGAGTATGTATACATACATACATACTGTAGAAATACAAAATTAGCATCATTCACATTCATCCATTCATCAGGTAAATCAAATTCATTAAATCCATTCATCAAATAAATCAAGTCTATTTGATTTATCTCTAAGGTCATCCATTTAAATTGAATAAATCAACTTTATTTAATTTAAGCCTATCATTATCCCTCTTTGATTAAATAAATAAAATCTTTATTTAATTAAATCTAAAACATCTTTCATCTCCTTTTTGATTTAGTTTAATCCTTAAAATTGAAGTCAAATGGGTCAAATCACCTAATCCTCTTTTAAATTAACTAAATCAGGATTAAATATAATCTAATCACCCATCACATCCTCTAGCTTTTCCCACTTGCACAAATAAATTAATTCATTCATTTATTAAATCCTCATTTTCCCTCAACAAGGCATCTTTGGAGAATATTCCCTCAAGTTTGAATTCAAATCAAGTTGACTTGTCCCTTCCAACATGGCATTAACTCCCCTCTTACATGTCTCCCACTTGGCATTTAAGTCCCTTTTTCTCCCTCCAACAAGCCAAATTTGAAATTTGAAAAGGCCAACTAATCTCATTTATTGGCACATTGGCCAAAACTTGCACATCCTCCATCCACTCACATTTGGACAAGTGGCTCCTTCTTATTTGTTGAATCTTTTTCCAACATTGCTCTCTTTTGGGAATTCTTCCAACTTGAGATTCTATAAATTGGAGGTCACAGTCCTCATTTTAGCATCCACAATCTCCATGCAAAGTTACTCTCTTCAATTGAGAGCTAATTTTGTCCACTTCATAGCATCTTCAACAATCTTCATCATTTGAGCTTGTCAAGGATTGGTAAAGGGTCACTTCTCACAAGTGACACCAATCCACTATGGAATAGGTATATATCATACTTCTTTTATGCTTTCAATTAGCTTGCTTGTGAGGTATGTTGTGTTATTTCATAGGATTATTTATGCATCTACATGAACTAACCCCATTGCTAACTAGTGTTGGAGTTTTTAGCTTTGTGCATATTTGTAGGTACTAAGAAATCATAGACGCATTCATCAAAAACTATGCATGCAATATCGCCATGGATGTTAGTCTAGAGGAGCTCTCAACTTCGAAACAAGGTAAGAATGAATCATTTGCTTCATTCCTACAACGATGGTGATCCAAGGCCAATCAGAGAAAATGGGTCATGCCCGAGGAACAAGTGTGCACTATCATATCCAACCTTGACGGCCTCTTGGAATTTCATCTCAAAGTCCAAGGGATCACCATGTACGACCAGTTGATTTCCAAGGCGCTCAACATCGAATGAGCCCTTATGACACAACCTAGAGGATCAACTTCATATCCTAAACAATAGAACAATCGCCCACCCACCAATTACAATGACAAGCCTCGCACATGGGAAAGAAAAAAAATATTACAAACGATGGTTTCGTCGATGCCAAAGTTGTCATCAGTGCCCCTTGGAAAAACACACCCGCACCACAACAACAAATCCAAAACCATCATCAAAACAACCATCAAGCGAACACAACAACACAACACCCAAACAATCAAGCGATCAATAATGTCAATGATCAAAGGGGACTACCCCAGAGAAACAAGAATTCCATCAAGCGAAAGTACACCGCTCTTGGGGAACCACTCGAAGTCATCATGAAGAAACTGATAAATGAAAACCTCATCAAGATTCCCACCTACGAGAACTACCAAGAACCAGATGTTAAACCTCCTTGGTACAACAAAAATCATCTCTGCAACTTCCACAAAATCAAAGGCCACACCACTACCAATTGCATGAGGTTAAAGAACATATTCCAAGACCTCATTGATCAAAGAATCATAAATGTGGAACATCCAACAGGAAACCAGAACCTCAAAATATACATGAATCTGATGCCTAACCATAACAATAAAGGGAATAATAACACTGATAAGGGGAAAGGCACCTTCAAAAATGTGAATCATGTGTATGAAACTATCGTCACTTCCCTAGATGAACACTGTGCAGTAATCACTATCAAAGGAGCCCAGGTCGATTGTGGAGTCACCACAAGAGGTGGAAAAGTTACTATCGCAGGATCATCCCAACCAAATAGAACTTTCATGTCCAATACAAAATCCGTTCCCAATGGTTACAATGTCCTTGATCAGCTAAAAAGAATGCCAGCACAAATCTCCATCATGGAGTTATTAAAAATCTCATCTACCCACAAGAAAATCCTTGAGGAAGCATTGGCTTCATCCACTGTCCCCGAAGATCTTGATGTGGAACAATTCCAAGCTATGGTCAGAAACATCATCACTCCAAACCTCCTTACATTCTCCAATCAATATTTTCCCACTCAACTATCTCATAACCATGCACTCCATTTAGAGGTCCTAGTGCAAAAAAGTAAAGTCAAGCGAGTCTTGGTGGATGGAGGTGCAGGCTTGAATATTTGTTCCCTCAAGCTCATTAAGAAGTTAAAAATCTTAGAGGATTCCATCAAAAAAGGAAAAGGTATTACAATCAGAGCATATGATGATTTAGAAAGAGTGTCTCAAGGCATAATCAGAATCCTTATTCAAGTAGGACCAGCTATCATGGAAACCACCTGTTAGGTCTTGGACCTTGACTTGCCTTATAACATTCTCCTAGGACATCCATGGATTCATGCAATGCAAGCAGTAGCATCAACCTTCCATCAATGTGTTAAATTCACATATGAAGGACAAGAGGTCACCATCCATGGAGATCTTGAACCATTCTCCTACTGCAAGAACCTTGAGGCAAAATACTACAAAATCCCTCAAGTGCCTAAAAATGATGAAGGCCCATCAACACCGTACATTGATCCAGCCACTCTCACTTCCACTTCTGCGATAGAAACACCCACCACTCCCACCATTCCCACCATCTTTGATATCAAATTCATCATCTAGGATAACGGTTTCAGAAACTACACAATTCCCAAAAAAAAATTTGTGGTAGGAGAGTTACCACAATCTCCCAAATCATGAGGACGTCCGCAATCAAATGAAGCCTCCACATCTCAAATATCCCTTGAAGAATAACCTAACTTTAGAAGTTGGGGAAATCTCAGAAAAGAAGTCATAGAGGAGGACCCATCTCATCTCCTATACCATGATAATAGACCAATAGTTGATCTACCAATGGATGACAGAAGTAAAGGTTTGCAAATGATGCTTGCAATGGGCTATGACAAAAACTAGAGACTTGGGAAAAATGAAAACGGGCTTGTAATACCTATCATTCCGGAGACGTGAATGAGAAATCTTGGCCTTGGATGTACCCCTCCAAGTATAACCATACGTGTCTGAAGTCCTCCAGTTAGAAAGGTCAATAATCCTCCTCAGCAATCCGCAATTGAACTTCACTTACCCATATCTACAGGTCGAGTCATAGACAACTTCACATTTGACATAACTGAAATTTTTAGTAGTAGTGATGATGAGGATCCCATAACCAACCTACCTAGGCTCTTTGAGGATACCACCCTTCTCATGATCAACACCTTATCCTTCGAGTCAGACCATCAAAATCATGAAATCTGCCTAGTTTACCCCCAACTCATCGATTATGACAACGAGGACCACCAATTCTTGACACATTCGAAAATGATGAGGTGCTCTCATAATTCATGGGACTATGGGATAATATCCCATGTGGGGATCATAAAGCGGGATTCATCATTGAGCTAGATACAAATTCATACTATGGGGAAATGATTGAATCCCTCAGTCGTAAAAGTGAGAAATTAAGAATAATATATAAGTCCTTGAGTGAAAACCACACTGTGGCACTCTCTGACCTAAAAAAAGTAAAAATAAAGGACACATCTAACGGTGAAAACCTCTCTGAGGCACCTAAGGATGGGGGATTCAATCTTCCTTTTAGAGCTCTCCATCAGGAAAAATCAGTGGTCCTAGCATAAAAGTGCAATCCAGTTAATCTAGGCATAGAGGAGACCCCTCACATCACATTTTATGCGGAGTCATTACTATCAGAAGAATAAGAACTCCTAGTAGCCTTCTTGAGAGAGAGACAAGTTAACTTTACATGGAGCTATGTAGACATGCCAGGGCTCAATTCAGAAATTGTAGTTCATCACCTAGCAGTATACTCTGAAGCAAAGCCCATTAGACAAAAGCTTAGGAAAATGCACCCTTATATCGCCCTACTAGTCAAAATGGAACTAAAGAAGCTATTGGATGCAGGATTCATTTGACCAATAAATTATCCAGAATGGGTGTCAAACCTGCTTCCCGTCTCAAAACCCGATGGGGGCATCAAAATCTGCACAGATTTTAGGGACTTAAACAAAGCATGTCCAAAAGATGATTTCTCATTGCCCAACATTGACATTATCGTAGACATGACGGTGGGACATGAAATGCTTTCCTTGATGGACGGTTTCTCGGGATACAACCAGATAATGATTGTTAAAGAAGACCAACACAAAATGGCCTTCATTTGTCCATGAGGGACTTACTACTGGAATATGATGCCATTCGGCTTGAAGAATGCAAGAGCAACATACCAAAGAGCCATGATGTTAATCTTCCATGAAATGATCCATAAAACTATCAAAGATTATTTTGATGACATACTAGCCAAATCCAGAAAGAGGAGGGATCACATAGCAACCTTAAGTGCCATTTTTGACAAGCTGGAGGAATACAAGCTCTGATTAAATCCAAAGAAGTTTGTCTTCGGCGTACAATTAGGGAAGTTGCTAGGATACATAGTTTCAATGAGAGGTATTGAGGTAGACCCTGCTAAGGTAAAAGCAATCCTCGAGATGGAGGCACCCAAAACATTGAAACAATTGAGAGGTCTCCAAGACAGGCTTCAGTCCATCTGAAGATTCATAGCACAGTTGGCAGATAAACAAAATCCATACTCTCACCTACTTCACAAGGGAGTAGCGTACAAGTGGGATAACAAGTGTGAAGAAGCCTTCAATAAGATCAAAGAATATCTACTTACACCATCGGTCCTCATGCCACTGATCCCAAGAAAGCCATTAATTCTCTATGTGTCAGCAACAACAGTAGCCCTTGGAGCTCTTCTAGCTCAACACGATGAAAATGGAATAGAAAGGATCATCTATTATATCAGCAAAACAATGGTTGGGCATGAGTTAAATTACTCATTCATTGAGAAAGCATGTCTAGCAGTAGTGTTTGCATCACAAAAATTCAGACATTACATGTTGGCGCATAAAGTCAAACTCATCGCTAAAATTGATCCCCTCAAGTACTTACTATCAAAGGAAATTCTCACAAAAAGGATGGCCAAATGGGTCATGATACTATCAGAGTATGACATTGAATATGTGGAGCGAAAATAAATTAAAGGTCAAGTAATTACAGATCAGCTTGCAGAAGCACCTATGTATTCAGAGAATCCTCTCATCTCAAAATTTCCAGACGAATCCATCTTCAATCTCAACATAGCTGACCACTAGAAACTTTACTTTGATGGCCCATACATGCAACATGGATCAGGAGCTGGTGTCTTCTTTATCACCCCACAAGGGGACTACATACCAAGGTCCTATAAATTGGCATTCCCATGTACCAACAACATTGTAGAATACAAGGCTTTAACCATAGGTCTCAGAATAGCAGTACAGTGGCACATCATGGCCCTCAGAGTATATGGAGACTCCTAGCTGATAATAAACCAAGTGAATGGTGAGTACCAGACTAAGGATGATAAGCTCACTCCATACAAGAAATTGGTGGAGACTCTCAAGGAATCCTTTATCAAGATCACATTTGAGCAGATTCCCAAAGCAAACAACAGAGCAGCAGACACCATGGCAATGATTGGATCCTTACTGGACATCCCTCACAATGTCCCAAAATATGAATTCTTGGTAGAGCAACTTATCGTACCCACATTCGAGGTACCAAAATCAGAATTTGTGTGTGAAATCGTTGGTCCCGGTGATCCCTAGTACCATGACATTTATACCTACCTACGAATAGGTTTCATACTTGCTGACTTACCCTCAACCTTAAAATGAACCTTTGTCAAAAAGGCATCCCGATTCGTCATCCTAGGAGATACCCTATATCGTAGGAGCATAGAAGGAACCTTATTACATTAGTTAAACATTGAGGAGGCATTGACCATTTTAACTGAAGTACATAACGACATCTGTGGTTCACACTCGAGTGGAATGACCCTAGCAAAGAAATTGTTGAGGATGGGGTATTATTGGCCTACAATGGAAAGAGAAGCAAATGACTATGTCAAAAGGTGCCTACAATGTCAGCAGCATGGGGACCTCATCCATGCTCCAACTCAAGAACTTCATCCCATCATCAAACCATGGCCCTTTTCGCAGTGGGGACTCGATCTCATTGGAAAAATCACTCCCACTTCATCTAATGGCCACAGGTTCATCATAACCACCACTGAGTACTTTACCAAGTGGGTGGAAGCCATACCTATGACATATATAACCAGGAAGCAGATATCAAATTTCATCCTAAACTATCTCATTTGTCACTATGGTGTCCCACAAGCCATTATCTCAGATAATGGGACACCATTTAAGAATTAGGATGTCCGCAACTTTTGTGAAAAATTTAAAATCCAACATCGCTTCTCCACCCCATACTATCCCCAAGGCAATGGCCAAGTAGAAGCCACAAATAAAACCATTTTAAAGATCCTCAAGAAAATAGTTAATGAAGTAGGTCATGACTGGCATCTGTAGCTCAATCCCACCCTCTGGGCCTACCGAACCAGCATCCGCACACCCACCGGCACCACCCCTTTCTCCCTGGTCTATGGATCAAAAGCAGTACTCCCCATTGAGATCGAGCTCCCGTCACTAAGAATATCACTGCAAAACCTCATCACAGATGAAGGATACCGAGTATCAAGACTAAATGAGTTGGAGCTACTAGATGAGTGGTGTATAGATGCTTTAAGTCATTTACAAGTCTATTAGAATAGACTCAAGAGGAGCTATAACAAGAAAATCAGAAGCAGGACTTTCCAAGTCAAAGAATTGGTACTAAAGGAGAATTAGAAGAACGTACGAAATCCAAACAAAAAAGGAAAATTTGAACCCAATTGGTTGGGACCATTTTTTATCATAGCAAGCTATAAGTCAGGGGCATATCAGTTATCAACACCTGAAGGGGAACCTTTGCAAGAGCCCATGAACAGCTCCCATCTCAAAAAAAAATTATGCCTAATCTTTCAAGGTATAGAACCCAAAAATCAAAAATTCAAAATATCCTAAAAAAATGGTTACCCTGATGAAAACCTGGCAAATAGGCATCTTGGTGACAACGAAAAAATCAAAAAAGAAAAAAAATTCAAAAAAATTAGAAAAAAGGATCAAAAACAGTAAAGAGAAAAATCGTCCTCTACTGAAAACCACTTCGGTGGCACTTTGGACAAGTACCTTGGTGAAAACCTAGCAAACAAGCGCCTTGTGTAAATAAGCATGTTCCATCCATCAGGATCTTCATGACTTGTTATGCATCATCCATCCATTACGTTTCCATCATCCATCGCATTCATATCCCCATCCATCACTCATCCACCCGCATCTACACCATAGCTTGGTCCTGTGTTTGTATCATAATCACTCCTAGTACTACTCGGCCCATCCTCAAGGTCAATTTTTCCTACCTTTATCAGAGTAGTCTATTGCATCATGCTGGGGGCATGTTCTCATCAGATCAGATTCATGTATATTCTTGAAATCAAAAAATCAGAAAATCCAAAAAATATCATAAAATCAGAAAATCCAAAAACATCAAAAAATCACCAAAATCCAAAAACATTCAAAACGTATCAAAATCCAAAAACAGGTCAAAAAATTCAGTCAAAAACAAAGTCGTCTTGTCGAACTACGGGTCTCTGAGCCTTGAACGTAGGAAAGGTTGATCTTTGATCATCCCCTGGGACACTTAGGTCAGTCCTTTAGGAGTTTTTCATAATAAACTAACATTTCATCATGTATATATTCATCTGTAAATCGGTCAAGTCATCAATCGAACTACGTGGTCTCTGTGTGTATAACGTAGGAAAGGCTAATCTGTTGATCAACCCCCAAGGCCCCTACGATAGGTCCTTAGGTTAGTCTCTTGGTCAAAATCTTAAAAAACCCCAAAATATTGGAAAATCAAAAATCAAAACATTTATAAAATCTCAAAAAATACAAAAAAATAGCCTCAAAATATCAAACCCAAAACATCCAAATATTTGAAAAATCCATCTATCTCATCCTCGCTTTCACCCACAATAACATCACTCATAATAAATGATCATCATCCCAACCTTTGCAAATAATTGGAAACAAGTCTAAAGGTGTTAAGTGAAAACCTGCAACGTTAAGTCTCAGGTTTAAGTCAGTACGTAAACAAGTTTGTCAACTCTTTGTGTCAATAGCCTATCATCCAATCAGTCCCAAATCAGTCATTTGATAACATCATGTCCTAGGATATATCCTTCCTACAATAGGAATTATTTATCATAACGAACACTTTGGATAAACGAAATGACGTGTCGCCATCCACTAACATGTCCTAGGATGTATCCTTCCTACAATGGACATTATCTTTTGGAAATAGTTTTGGTTCTTATCCTTAAAAACACATTTCCTTTTGGTTAGCGGTATTGAAGAACATCAGCTTGTTTGTTTACTTTATCTTTGTCTTTTGACTTATCTCTTTGCACTCATTCCAATAACCTCTCGATGATGTCCAAACAAATGGATTTAGAGAGATAGGAATGGGGAAATAACATTATCTTTTGTCTGTTGTGCTTGTTAGACGTTCTTGTAATATAACTTGGTGAATAATTGCTTTGTTAGATATATATGGAGGGTGTTTTTGGCAGCTTGTTGACTATTGCATTGATAGGTTATACCTTTCCGTGTTTTGGTCCGAGATATTTGAAACTTCTAAAGTGCATCCTAGCAAGGTTTTTGTATGTCAGGTGTGAACAAGAATACTCCTGTCTATTTGTCGAGTCAGAGTCCATCACACTAAGTGCAATGCCATCCTGGTTCTTTATACCTTGATGCATCGTGCTTATGCGTGTTATCAAACATAAGGTAAGTGGACCTTTTAAAATCCCAATTCTTGATAAACAAATCATCCATTTCTCATCATCATCACTCATAAAGCTGGCTTGTTGGATCCTCTTGTCATCATCTCATTTCTCATTTCTTCTTTTCTTCACTAACATCACATCATGATCAGTTAATCATCATCACCAGTGCATCCATCCTGCATCCACAAACCATCAGCATTATGCACATCATCTCACATGCATGTTCATCATCATAATATAGATCTGTTAGTCTAAGCATCTCATAAAATCATACATTTGCATAAAACATCTATTACATAATCATGTAGGCATTATCGCATCATCCATCTCACATGCATCTTATCATCATTTAAGTCGTTTAGGATAATATAGATTGGTTATTCTAAGCATCTTAAAACCATCTCATTTGCATTATATCATAACCATCCATACATCCATCTTGAACCTCTTTATTGGGAGATTGATCCTCAAATCAAATCTTTTCGCTCGATCTCTCGAGGGGGAAATGTACTACTATACTTCTTTCCACTGGGGCATCTGAAAAAAAAAAAAATTTGAATTTTGATTGCGGCAAGTTTATTCTTTGAACCAACGTAGCAAGTACATTGCTTCAAATAGGGGAAAAATGTAGACATACAAAATTAGCATCATTCACATTCATCCATTCATCAGGTAAATCAAGTTCATTAAATCCATTCATCAAATAAATCAAGTCTATTTGATTTATCTCTAAGGTCATCCATTTAAATTGAATAAATCAATTTTATTTAATTTAAGCCTATCATTATCCCTCTTTGATTAAATAAATAAAATCTTTATTTAATTAAATCTAAAACATCTTTCATCTCCTTTTTGATTTAGTTTAATCCTTAAAATTGAAGTCAAATGGGTCAAATCACCTAATCCTCTTTTAAATTAACTAAATCAGGATTAAATATAATCTAATCACCCATCACATCCTCTAGCTTTTCCCACTTGCACAAATAAATTAATTCATTCATTTATTAAATCCTCATTTTCCCTCAACAAGGCATCTTTGGAGAATATTCCCTCAAGTTTGAATTCAAATCAAGTTGACTTGTCCCTTCCAACATGGCATTAACTCCCCTCTTACATGTCTCCCACTTGGCATTTAAGTCCCTTTTTCTCCCTCCAACAAGCCAAATTTGAAATTTGAAAAGGCCAACTAATCTCATTTATTGGCACATTGGCCAAAACTTGCACATCCTCCATCCACTCACATTTGGACAAGTGGCTCCTTCTTATTTGTAGAATCTTTGTCCAACATTTCTCTCTTTTGGGAATTCTTCCAACTTGAGATTCTATAAATTGGAGGTCACATTCCTCATTTTAGCATCCACAATCTCCATGCAAAGTTACTCTCTTCAATTGAGAGCTAATTTTGTCCACTTCATAGCATCTTCAACAATCTTCATCATTTGAGCTTGTCAAGGATTGGTAAAGGGTCACTTCTCACAAGTGACACCAATCCACTATGGAATAGGTATATATCATACTTCTTTTATGCTTTCAATTAGCTTGCTTGTGAGGTATGATGTGTTATTTCATAGGAGTATTTATGCATCTACATGAACTAACCCCATTGCTAACTAGTGTTGGAGTTTCTAGCTTTGTGCAGATTTGTAGGTACTCACACATACATACACATATGTGTGTGTGTGTGTGTGCATACATATTCATTTTCTTAGTTTGTTTGATGAGGGTGAAATCTGTGTCTGCTGAGAGGGTTTATACTTGTCGTGTTGTTAGTGACAATGGAGGCGCTTGTAAGTTCCTATATCTTTTACATGGTGATTTTGCAATTTTTAAACCTTTTGCAATGATTTTATCTTTGGTATTCTTTATCGATGAGTGTTTTCATTAGTTGATTATTTTTTTCCCAATTTCTTCATGGGATTTTAATGTTTCAGTGATGTTTTCATGCAGTGTGGATGTTTCAATTCCAAAAGTCTTAAAATGAAGCTTATGCTATTTTTTTGCAATCTATGTTTTTCCAATTCAAATGTATTGTGTGTACATGAAACAATGATAGACATTATAATATGTCTATTTGTACACGATATAACTGATGTACCGTTGATGTTTCAAACCATGCATGTCATGAATATTTTGTACATATAAGACTTCCTCCAATGGTGTCTATTTGGAACTGTTAAAATGAAGTTTGTGTTTTTTTTTTGTCTGTTTTGTCAATGGTAATTGGTGTGTTGTTTGTTGGTTTTTTGTATTTTGAAGTTGCAATTTCTTATTGAGAGCAACATAAGGAATGAAAGCATTGACTTCCTAATGATTTTCTGCTATGCATGTGTCGTTGGTGCAAATGTTCCTGTCGACATGTGGCATTGCGAATAGTGGCTTGCATGTTGTGTGTGTATGATTGCATTTCAAAATTATTTTTACCTAAATTTGACTTATTGTAAATAGATTGAAGTGCAATTTCCATTAATGGATTATGTTGTTAAGTTTTATGCATGCCAAAAAAAAGGACCTCGTGCGTATATGTATGTATGTATATATATACAAACATGCATACATACATATATATATGTATGTGTGTGCGCATATATATATATATATATATATATATATATATATATATATATATATATATATATATATATATATATATATATATATATATATATATATATGTTTATGCATATATGTGTGTGTGTGTGTATTTCTATATGTACATATATATATATGTTTATATATGTATGTATGTGTACATATGCGTTTATATATACATGTGCGCTCTACATTTTGCATTTATTGAGATATGATTTTTATTTATAGTGAATAGATTCAAGTGTAGTTGTTATTAATCTATTGTGGTGTTGAGCTTAGAGCTCGTGGAGAAAAAGATTATTTGTATTGTTTACCACATGTATATATATATATATAAGTATATTTAGGTACATATATATATTTCCATATATATGCATGTATGTGTAGATATGTATATATAAAATTATGTATACATACATATATATGTGTTTATATGTATGTACATATACATATATAAATAAGTATGTACATAGACATTTATAAATGTGTATTTATATACATATGTATATATGAGTGTATATACATACATATATATTTATATATATTTTTGTATATGTGTATATATATGTGTGTGTGTGTGTATATGTATACATGTCTATATATACATATATAAATGTGTATATATGTATGTATTGATGCATATGTTTGTTACATTTATGTACATGTCCATATATGTACTTATGTATACATGTATGCATATATGTATATATATATAGAAATATATATAATTGTGTCTATGTATGCATATCTATGTATATGTGTATATATGGGCGAAGGCATGAGTCTATTGTTAATGCATATGTGTGTGAGACAAATATTGAATAGTATTAGTTGTTGAGACAAAGAAACTATATGTGAGGCAATTTCAGAAGTTGTTGGATAAAATTAGTGCAGAATGTACATTATCTATAACTACATGCCAAATACATGTGTAGTGTTCCACACCATCTTATTTAGAAACATGGCACAGTGTGTTTTCTAGTGGTTATTGTTTTTGCAGGGATCTATGCCAATTGTTTATTGTTTGGAATTTTGCCTCCGTTATACAAATCAGTATACTACTGTAAGAATGTGCAAAGGTATGCTCTGAACCAATTTATGCATTTGCAAATACTATGCCTAGAGATGTGTAAGAAAGAGAACATAGACAGCTAAATATATTGATCGAATATCTAACTATTGTTTTCATTGTGTGGCTAATAAGAATCATAAATTGTCCTTCAGGTAAATTGCAATGCCATTTCTTTTTTATATGCTAAACAGTTGCAGATAATGCATTATAGTATATGTTTATGACCTTCTCTTTGAGCCAGTTTTGAAGCTAACTATGGATAGAGAAACTAAAATTGTGTAGGAATTTAATATATGGCAATGTGTGTTGTCTAGGAAGTAGAGATAAGCACTGAAAATTTCAACTAAGATGTGAGTAAGATTTTAATTATTTCATTTTATATATTCATTTTTAAATGTAATCTAGATTGTGTGAGGTATGTACACTAAGATTAAAGCTAGAATGGACAATGTTGTGTCTTTTCCTAGTTTTGTTCATTTAGTCTTGTTATGCTTTTTACAGGATTATACTATAGGACATAGTTCCCCTGCTAACATGGATCTGGTCATTGGTGTTGCTTCTTCAAATATTGGAAAGCTACATGTCAAAAAGGTAGCTAGAATCACGAGCATCAAAATCATATTTGGTTCAAGTGGTTTTTGACTTTCCTATCTACATTTGTTGATTGCTTTATAGTAGTAAGTTATTGCTTCTATTATCAAGGCATCTATCAATCTTAATAGTAAATAGAATCTATGTAAGCATGCATTCCAATTTTGAATCAGACATGTCAACTACTACTAACAATGCAACTTACCCACCACAGACATCCACAATTATTTCTTGAACATGTGCATGATGCCCATGGATGAAGAAATAGATAGAGCATTATAGTGCATATAGATACATATATCTATTATATATAAATGCACTAAAAATGTATATGTATGTATATATATGTGTGTACGCATTTATATAACCCATAAATACAATGATAGAAAAAACCACACCAAATGAAGGAACGACGTAAATAATACTTTGGTCGACAGGCTTAAAACTTCAAACCCAAGAAATATTCCAAATACGAACAATTCTCATTTTCATCAAATAGATTGAACTGCAACTACCTATTTCCATTCTTAATCATGGGTAGCAAAGAAATCAACATTAATCAATTGCATTGTTATATCTTTAACTGAACAACACATACTAACCCATGGAAGCAATCAAAAATAGCAAAAAGTAGACAATAACACAAAAAATGCAAACAACAAACAATAGACATTAGCCCATAAAATGCAAAGGTGTAAAAAACTATAAAACGACACTGTAAAAGACATACAACCTTACAAACATAAACCCTTTCAATAGACACAAATTTAATGATTTTATACCCAAACATTTTCTAATTGCTTAGACCTAATTTTCATTTTCTTTTAATAAATTCAACTACAGTTGCAATGCATGTATGCAGAAAATGTAGACAACAACAAACAATAGACATTAACCCATAGAATGCAAAAGTGAAAAAAACTATCTCATTCAATAAATTCAAGTGCAGTTGCAATGCATGCGTGAAAAGAAAATATTACTTCCATTCTTAATCACGACCAGCACACTATTCTGTTAAGTCTTTAACTCAACAAGGAAGACTAATCCATTAATACACTGACACAAACAACATCAACAAATGAAAAAACAATGCAAATAATACTTTCGTTGATAGGCTTAAAACTTCAAACCTAATAAATATTTCAAATACGAACAATTCTCATTTTCATGGAATAGATTGAAGTACAATTAGCTACTTCCATTCTTAATCACGGCTAGCAGATAAATTGACAATAATGAATTGTTTGTCTTTTACAATGCCATTTTATAGTTTTTTACATTTGTGCATTTGCATGCATGCGTGCAGAGAAAATATTGGTTCCATTTGTAATGAATTGAATGAAGAAACTACATAGAAGATTACGAATGTAGTCTGAAATAAGTACTTTGTGTCCCCAACAAGAGATCATTGCATATTGATGAAATATTACAGATTTTATAGTGACAACTTTTGCATTTGGACAAATATAATTTTCATTTAATTGGTTGAACTACAATTGGCATGCATGTGTACCACACAATAGATTATTTGCATTGTGAATGATGGAAAAAAGAGAGCTAAACATTTATGGATTACAATGTGATTTCTTTAAATTGGCAAGTTTCAGACTCAAGAGAAACAAGCTCCAACCTCATCAAACAATTTGAGAAAATGATTAGATAGCACAAAAAAGGCAGTGTAAAGGATATACAAAATTACAAATGCTTGTTTTCTTTACAGATTTCATTGCCATTAAATAATTTCTGGAAATGATTAGACAATGCAAATAATTCTTTGCTCAATAGTCTTAAAACCTGATGTCAAGATCCATTAATGTCAGATACATTTCAATCCACTGACAATAATTGAAAATTAGTGAGTACAAAATGTCGAAAGGCCTTGTTAAAAAAGCACACATTGAAAGGAACCCTTGGTGCTAGGACATGGCTCTATCGAATAACATTGAAGGATCTCTATCTATTCAAGATATGTCTAATTTACCATGGATCTAAGAAAATGAAAAAAAACACAGATAACACTTTGCTTGATAGACTTAAAACTTCACACCATAAGCCCCTAATGCTAGCTGCAATTTTGTCTACTCACAATAAATGAGAACTCACAAATAGTAAATGCAAATGTAATGCTTAAAACACCACACGTCCCCATAAAGAGTGCATGCAAAGACATGACTATAGCAAGAAACTCATGACATATTTCCAATAGAAAAGCTTCCTACAATAATTATTATTGAAAAAAAAAATATAAATTGACAAAACCATGAGGAAAATACCAGCATCCAATAACAAAATTGTAAAAAAAATCAATGTTGCGTACCTTATTGTGATAGGCTTAAGCATTACTGATGTTTTTTACTATACCCATGTTTTCACTGCACATGTCTCTATGGATAGATGGCATTGTTCATAGTATTTCACATGCCTTGTCTAAGACTAGTGCTAATGTTGAGCATTGGAAATTGGAATACATTGTTATAGATATTTCCTATTTACTATTAAGATTGATAGGTGCTTTGTTCTTCTCAGGTGGAAATTGTCATTCAGACCATTTTCTACGTACGTGAGAACATAGGAGATCAAGTTTATAGCAAGCTATGGCCTAAATTTGTAAGTTCACTCTCTTTATTATCCCTTTTTATATAATCATAGCTTGTTCTTCTTGCAAGAAAATTATTTTGATTAAGTATAGAAGATCTACTAGATTACAATTATAGTCATGCACAAAGCCTGTTTTGTTGTGCTATTCTTTGCAAGTATTTGATTATTGTTATGTTCTTCCTTTATATTATTATAGTGTCATTCAACAAAGACATTTTTTCAAGTTGATAATTGCATATTTGAATGAATATTTCACTTATATTTGTAGTTATACATAAAAGGACATGGTTGCTTGTTTGCAAAAAATTCTACTTGGCCCTGTTTTTCTACAAGAATCAAATGTGATAAAGAAGAAGCCTTTGGCAAGATGACGTTCATGGTCAAAAAGTAGAAGCTATAGAAATTGGCCAGCTTCACAAAATTGGACAAACTCTATGGGTATCTAGCCATCGATGTTGGCCATTGCTACTCTGTTTGAGTTACTAGTAATCAGTCACCATATCTGCATTAGAAAGCTAGGCTTATGTTTTAAACCGTATGAAGGAGAACTATAATTTTCTATATACAATTTTAATGCAAGATATTGGTAAAGCATATTTTTCATGGACCTTCAAACACTATTCCTAATTAGATATAGAATTTCCTTGAATAATGCAAAGTTGGTGCTCCTTAGGGCTTGAGAGCACAAAGTTTTCTTACATACTACAATTTGCAATGGCCCTTCCCATAGCACAAAGACATGGCATAGTAATATTTTGTTCTTCTATGTTGCACAATGTGCATTGGTTTTTTGAACCAAATAGAAAAAGCATAATACCTTTGTGCATAACAAACTTTTTGCTGATTACAACATATATATATATATATATATATATATATATATATATATGTTTGTATGTATATATATATATGCATATGCTTGTGTATACGCATATATGTATGAATGCTAGAACCATACATGAAGTTGCAAAGTATAACACTATTGGTGCCAAAATTGATTGATATATTTTCTCATGCTCTGTTCACTTCCTTTTGTTGAAATCATTTGCCACCGCTCAATTTATTTGGTTTCTATTTTGTAGATTCTACACTATATACGAATTCCAATCCTGTGATATTTTGCCATAATTTGTGTTGTTGTTGATCAATGTGAGTAATACATAATCATGCTTATTTCTTTTTCTTTTGGTTTCAAATGCCTGCTACATTGCCTAATAGTCCTAAACCAAGTTTCATTTTACCCACATGGATTGATCTTAAGAATTTTTTGTTGCATTGTAGGATTTTTGGTGCACAATAGCCATCCAAAGGCTATAGTTAGGAGTTCTGAATTGCTACTGACCATGATGAGTATTTTATTCTTCAATTTTTCCTTGTATGTATTCAATATTTCAGGCTTCAAACATTCTTTTTATGGCAATTACTTCACCAAGTAGTGTCAATGCAATTTTTTTTTTTATCTTTCACATGAAATATGCAAATATGGCTAGAAACAATCGTGTCAAGAGACAAAAACTATCCCACGAGCCAATTGTAGTAGAAACCTATAAACTAACTACAAATGCACCGTTCACATTGATTGATGAAGCTCTCCACCATGGACATTGTTTTCGAATAGATTCATTCAATCACAAAGTTGGTGATTGTCTATTTGACACAGTACATGTTTTGCTTGATTACCGTTATACATCGAAACAACTATGCAATGGTCTTGTGGATCATTTCTTTAAAAAATTTCACAATCGTACTCCTATATCTTTAAGCTTGTATGGTATTGATTTGCACCCAACAATGCTAGTGAGTTTGCATAATGTGCATGAAAAGAATGCATACCTACGAAGAATAAGGCTTTCAGCCACAAAACTCAACAATAGTGGTGAAATTGGGCTTTGGGGTGACACATTCTGTCTAAAATGGCTAGCATATTGACTAAACATGCCAATACGCATTTGGTCTTTAACATTCAAAACAATGTATTTACATTTCAATGAGCATGCATGTGATCATGCAATATCAATTATTTTCAATGATACAACTCTTGTTGTTGGCCATTATGAGCCTTTCTTCTCACGATTAAATACTTTTTGTATACATATCAAGTTTCTAAATTTCCAGCTGTAGGTTACAAATATTTGGCTACTTCATACAACACATCTCTCAGCATTATCCAACGTCCAATACAACATCTAGAGCATCTAAAAATAGGTGAGTACTTGACATTTGACACCAACAAATTTCAAAAACATATCAAACCTCAGTAATGTATTTTCCACAGCTTGCTTTGATACATGCTTCACATAAATATCTCATTGCATATGTTTGCAGGAACATTTGGAAAACACAAATATGATTTTTGGCAAAATAGAAGATAGATGAGTCGGTTGAGAAACAAGATGAAAATAGACAAGTACTTTATCCTATTTGTGTCACATACGACTTGGCTCTTTATATGTTTAATTATCAATTTACTTTTTTCATTGCTCAAATCGCAATCTACACATTGAAAGTAGTGACTACAGAGCCATCAAGCATCTTCGATATATGCACAAAGCACTCAGCTTTAGCATTTGAAGGTGATGTTTTGGTTGTTTAGGGCCCTTCTATTACCACAAATCCTGGAACACCACCAAAAGCAGCAATTGTGCAAGTTGATTTAGTTGATAGTCATGGTCAAATGACAATCACTGCAAACATCAACAACAAATTAATTGACACATTTTTGCCATTGCTATCACCTTATACAAGTGTCCACCTCACAAACTTTTTCATTAGGAAAAAAACTCAATATGAAAGAGGGGATGTTGATTATTCCCTTGTTTTAATTGCTAGAAGCACCATTGAACCCATTAAAAAAGTCTATAAAGAACGTACAGATTGATTCCCAACACAACCATCTCACAACTCATCCAATCAAATGACTTCTCTATTGGAACAATTGGCATTGTTGTTATTAGTCATTTTCAAGAACCAATGCAATATGAGCTGCAAGTTAAAGATGGGGAAAGCTAAGATTATTTCACCACTGTAAGATGTTCTGCACAATTCATGAGGACATCATAGAATTCTAGCACTTTGATTTTTGGAACCTAGTAAAGAGTTTTTACAATTTGTATTCCATGAAACAAATTTGTATATAACATGCTTTTTTGTATTGACAGCAGATGCATTTGAATAGTCTTTATTTGATTAAATTAATTTGTCTATATTTGAACCTTAAGTTTTTATTCTAAATCAATTCCATTGAATTCTTAAACTAATTTCTGGCGGGATCTTGCATCTCAACAATTTTGTACCTTGCAGCTTATAGTCTAGATCAACCACACAAATCTTTATGGAAAACTTCAATTGATCTTAGCATTAGCTAAAACCCCTTTCATATTGTTCAGAAATATTGTTCGTTCTGGACCAAAAGGCACAAATTTGATGAAAACAACATAGTCTAGCTTCATTGATGAGCTCAATGATGCATCTACATAGGCCTCTCTAGAACCACTAAAAATTTCAAACATGGAAGTAAACACCTGAACCATTTAGCTTTTACATGCTAGCATAGATTTCTGATAGAAAGCACTTGTCATGTGTGCTTTTGTATAGTGAATTTTCAAAAAAGTGCATTGTTGTGACTTGTCACTAATTGCATTTGCACTACCATTGTAGGTGACAAGAACACTAAGACCTAAGAATTTCCACATTCCCCCATATGAAACAATTTGCACTTCATGTAGGCAAAGAATTTTTTTTTAACCAAACATCAAAGAATGATGTTGCACGGTGCACAACATATGGCACTGACACAAAATTTGAATATATCCCTTTTCTGTAATGTACTGTTCATAAAACAGATGGGGCTATGGACTGTTATCTGCACAAACAACAGCTATGGAATAGCTTCCCATAGCTAGTTGCTATTTCATTTCAAGATTACAAGAAAGACATGTCCGCAGTAATGTTCTTGCTGCAGAAATTTTGGCTACAAGGAATGTTCATGCTTGCAATGGATAATTGCATCATATGAATTGTGACTAAAGCAAGCAACATGGAATCTCCACCAGGTTGAAAAGACATTTGTACTTTCACCCAGGTGCTTACTGTTGATGGTTTTTTCTGCACAACTCAGATTCTATCTCTCTTGAAAGGTAAGTCTCTATCAGCAAACCTCAAGAGATAACCTAAAGGTCTCTAATGTCAGGTCTTGACAATGCATAAATAGCTCAGATAATATGTGAAAATATTGGTAATCACAAGGGACCTTACAAAACAAATATTGGACACTTCAGACTTATCAGATCTTGCAAGGTAGTGATACTTTTAATCCTAAATATAATTCAGATTCTCAAAGAAATAACAAAAGATAAAGGGTTTAGAGATATTTTAAAACTAAAATAATTCCTAAGACCAACAATGCAAATGATTAAACATTCAAAGTGGACCAATCCTTCAAAACCAATCAATACTTAACCCAGATCAAATCTGCAATCTCACATAAACAATGCAATCTTCTAAGGAATTCAATATTTTTAGATCATGAAGCATTCACCCAATTCAACCTTATTTTGCAATTGAAATGAACAAATACCCACAATTGAACTTAGCACACAGATTCAAGGCCCAGGCTAACTTTACACAACAACTTACAATCAGCAAGTTGCTAAAAGTATGGACCAAGGATTGCTCAAACACTTCAAATATCGAATCATCAACACCATTGCATCACATATAAATCTAAATCTAACATGTAACTAATGATCTCAAAGCAATATCAAAGATATGGAATAACAAGAACCATGCAGAATGAAACAACACAAGAAAGAGCACCAAAGAACAATGTCTTTACTTATATTGAATCACCCAAAATTGCAACAATTCAAGTATTCAATGTAGCTACACTTGCTCTCAGAAAAATGCTAACTCCTAACTCAACTCTAGCTCTTGCAACTATGACTTAACTCTTTCTAACCCTTACAAAGGAGGCTTGAACCTCAATTTATAGAGAACTCTTACTAGGTCAGCCCAATTTAGGGTTTACATCCATAGGTCGGCCAGACAAGTTGGCCTAGAAAGTTTTGAATTAAAATAAAATTTGCATTTAATATTTGAGGCCTCATCCAGGTCAGCTTGGGTCCTTCCAAAAATATCCTTGATGGCACAAAACTCGAGGTCGTCCAACTGGCTAGTTGGAGGTCACATGTCTAGCACAAAAATCTAGGTGATTGCTTGCTGACTATTCTCCTTTTCTCCCTCCTGATTGGCTTCTAATTTATTAAATAATTCCTTGGCCTTATCCAATATTCCTTTCACATCTTTTGGGTTTGGAACTACAATAAACATAATTCTAGTTTTCTAATTTTTGAATTCCTCCAAGTATTGAGGCATTACCTTATTCCATTCCATCTGCAACTCATGGTATTTGTTCAATTTAGAAATGTAGAAAGTTGCATCTTCCAAATTTTCCTTAGTGATTGAATCACCATCAGAAGGAGCATACATCTCGTACCACCATCCCTGAAATCTACAAATGTTCATATTCTTCTATCCAAATTTCCTCCTTCCAGACATTATCTCCACGAAACTGATGCAACTATTATATATTTCCTTCATCTTCCCTTGTACTTTCATTATTTTCTTCAAGGCCTTTGTGAGGAGCTCCTTCCTGTAATCCCAAACTTCGACCCACTCCTTCATCTTTCCAATTTCATCTCAAGAAAGGACATCCAGTTTAGCGAATTCATCCTTTGATACCTACAGAATCTTCTTCAATTCATCAACAGTTGATTCATCAATTTTGTTGCAATTTGCAGCAAATTGTGAAGTATGCTCAAGAAAGTCAGAAGCATTAGTGTATGTCTTAAAAATCTGCTCAATTGCTTCATCTCCTTTGCTGCTAACATTCTGTATCTAGCTATGTGTACAATGCACAAAAGACTTTAACCTTTCAATCTCTGAAATGGATTCCTTTAGTAGTAGCCCCTCTGGCACAATTCCTTTACCTCCCATATTCTACAGAGGCTTCATCAAGTGTTGCACATATTTATAAACATCATACAATTGTTTTTGTAACTTCTCTTTTTCTTTTGTTTCCTTATCCAATCTCCTCAGAATTGCTTGGGAAGATTCCTAGAACTCCTCCTTTTCTTGTTCCTTAGTAGTGGGCCCTAAGTTGACGGTTTGCACCTTATAGTCTGAAGGACTAACTTCATCCTTGAATTTACTTGCTTCAAGAACAGACACATGAATAACCCTATTATTAAATTCATCTCTAGATATTTTAGAGATTGTCCTGGCCCTTTTCCATTGCTTAGGTTGTCCCCATTGTTCCACCAACTTGTCCCAGCTTGGGGCTTCCTCCTGTACAATGATTGGCTTCTTGCTAAGCCTCTTCTCTAACCATTTCGGAGCTATATATGGCTCAGTTATCACCCCTTTATTGGGACTATCAACCACATTCACTTCAACATCTTGCTCTATTTCTAGTTGATTTTCTTGTTCATCCTTGTCCTAATGAGGACTATCAGCAACTTCCTCTCTATTCTCTCATGCCTCAGGGTGATCCTCTTGTTCATCAACTATTACCTTCTTAGGGGACTTTGATGCTTTTCCTTGAACAACTTCAGACTCTATGTTCTTACTTTCTGCTTCGAAGGTGGATTTTCTTATTTCTTGTACAAACTTCCTCCACTCTCCACTATCAGGAGTGGAAATATCACCATTTTCTTCATTTAGTTGTTCAAGATTGTTAGATATGTTCCCCTCCTCATGAATTTCCTCTTCAGAAACTTGCATATTTTGATGTGGAGAAGGAATGAGAGAATTATTTCCTGTAGCTGCTCTCTTCTCTACATCATCGGTAGGTGCCTCTTCATCTTGCACCTCCTCTTCTACAGTTCTCACTTCTTCCACTAGAGCAACCTTTTGCTTAGGAGAGTTCCTTCTAATATATACCTTGGAATTTTCCCCTGAACTTTCCAAATCAACAACCTTTGTTGCAGAAGGAGCATCTATGGCAACTTCACCTTTCCTTGACTTAGCAGCCTTCTGCCTCTTTGTGATTATTCTTCTTTTCCTCACTAGTTATGAGGTTTCACCTTCTTCAACATTAGTGCCAACTTGAGGAGCCCTCTTAATTTTAGGAAATGGATTTTCTCCTTGCTTTAACTGTCCCTGGCTCCTTGTTCTCCTCTTGATAGACACTGGCTCATCTACTTCTTCATGGGTTTCCTCATCATGAGGTTTAGCAGCCTCATCTTCTTTATTTACTTTAGCTTCTTCTTCATCCTGAGATTCTAAGTCTCCCATTAAGTCATAGGTGAACTTGACACCTTCAAATTCCAATTCCAACACTTTGTGTTTGACCCACAACCTGGAGTACTTCTTTATTGGTTTAGTGACCTGATTCAAATATGTGACTTCTTCCTCTAACCAATTGATAGGAGGTAGTGGCTTATTCCTATAAGGCTCATAGTCATGATATTGAACCAAATTTACCTCCTCATCCTATACCTAATCAAGTGCTTGTGCTACTTTATACAATCTTATCAAATTGAGGGGAAATCTAGAAAATCTTCTCCTAAGGACATCAAATTCATCCCTACAATTGGCCCAATAGTCCTCTATGTGGTCCTTGTGCCTAAAATTTCTATTGGCATGCTTCATGGCCTTGCCATATGGATCAAAATTATTCCTATTTGTATGAGAATACAATTAAAATTGTGTCATCTCTTTCTCAGAATGTTGAGCACTTTGAATAGAAGGACAGACTTCCAAAGTCCCCATTCTCAATGGGAATTTTGATCCCAATTCTTTCTTCTTTATATTGCCTTGTTGTAGGATTTCTTCAAAGCCTACCATCTATCTTGTCAATTCTAGCATTAGGAGCTTATTGATCAGATACCGGGGTAGTCCAAGAGGGACCACTAGAGATCCTTGTATCCAAATGTATGTGAATCTTTGGAATTGGATGAACCACTGGCCATATTGCTTGATCAGATCCATGGCATCAGTAGAAACCCTGACATGAAGAGAATCCTATAACAATCTGGGAATATATATGAAAAAGGAATCATTAGCTCTTTTGTAATTGGATGTTTTGTGTTGTAGTTGTGGGTACACATCCCATATCTTATCTTGTCCTAAGGTTCCTTTGTAGTTGATACCCTTGTATTTGGTCTTGTGTGCCAACATATAAACAGGATAGGAGGTCATAGTGAACCTATTAGTTTCTTGCACACTTCTTAATTGAGCATCCATATTGTTGCTTATAATCCTTTCCGAGTGATAATGTTTGTTTGCCACAATCTGTGTAATGGGATGGAACATCCAAGTTTGAAATATGTGGGCCTCTTCCACTCCCATGACTCTACCCAAAAGAGTTATGATATCATGGTACTCTTGCTTGAAATCACTTCGGTGTAGTTGTTTGGGCAGCTTTGAATAGTATGGCTTAGGTTTCAATATCCATGCATTATTCAAAATCTCCAAAGCCCTATTGGGGTCTTCCTCATAGAACTTGGTTGCTTCCCCAATATTGATTTCCTCAATGAGCTTGTGATGAGAGGCAATGTTGAAGACTTCTGCAATCGCCTCTTTAGTTAGGTTAGCCATGACTCTGCCTTGTGGTCCAATTATGATCCTTGTCCCAGAGTCATAGTGCTTTGAACATTCCAATACCAACTCAGGGCATAATTGTGTGGGAGGGAACCTTGCCGCTTGTTCCAATCCAGTGTGAGTGATCTTTTGAGCCAGCTCAGTTGATGAGTTCTCGAACATCCTCTACTTAAAGGCATCATAATCCACATGGCCCATGTTTGTATTTGCAATATTTTACCATGCGAAGGCAATCTTTGTCTCTTGCCATATACCCTTGACGTCATACTTCATCCTTTCTTGCCTTCTTCTAACTTCCTCCTGCACTAGAGCTACTTTTGTCTTGGTGGTTTTGTCATGACTAATCTTTGCCTACATCTGTTAAAGAAAGTACCATAATTACCAAAATGGAAAACAATAATATATCCACTTTATGAGGCACCAACATGAGATAATAATGCTAATAACAATTCAAATTCTAATCGCAATAAATGCAAGCAGCTCACTTCATCAAATTTCAAGTAAATCCCACTCAAATGAATTGATATCCACTAATAAATGCCAAGAAATCATCATATGTCACTCATTTATCAATGGCACCTAAAATCCAAGACATAAAGAG
Source organism: Sequoia sempervirens (assembly GCA_007258455.2). Taxonomy (NCBI): domain Eukaryota; kingdom Viridiplantae; phylum Streptophyta; class Pinopsida; order Cupressales; family Cupressaceae; genus Sequoia; species Sequoia sempervirens. Next base: position 402,491,693 of record VDFB02075321.1, read on the forward strand.
AAAGTTCAAATAATCCGAGCAAGCTCAGACTTTCTGCCTGGACTAATGTTCAGCTAATCTGAGCAAGCTCAGATTATCCAAATCTAGCCAATCATATGCATTTTCTTTATTAATCAAGTGGAATTGATGATTGATGAAGTGCACAACTCAATAAATCACATTCAATCTTTTGATCACTTCAATTTTCCCCCTATCCAAAGATCAAGTGATTTCATGCATTGGGGTTCAATCATTCACAATGTTTGGGTATTCTTAGGGACCTTAGATTACCCAGATGAACTATCGTTCGGGTAATCTGAGCTTGCTTGGAGTTATCGATGACATAAAAAACTCAAAAATTGAGTAAGGTTTTAATGTTTAAGCTTGGATCTGAAGAACTCAGATAATCCGAGGGGGCTCGGATTCTCCGGGAAAATTAGTGCTCAAAAAATCTGAGCTACCTCAAAAAATTTGAACCCTACTCTAGATTGCAAATTCGCTAAGTATCAAATGTTGGGTTTCTTTGAATTGATGAACAGTGAGTGCTTAATTCCTCCCATATTGAATCATCAACATTGCATGGTGGGCTTAGTCAGATGATTTGTTTCGTAATCACCAATATCAATCAAACTCAAAACACCAAAACTAGGGCTTCGAACCTATCGCTTAAAACAGGGGAGGGATCCAACATTTCATATTAATCATACAAGGAATCATCATCAAATGAGTTTTAATACCATTCAACACACTTTTCACACCACAAAATTTCCAATTACAACCCTATTTTGAGACATTTAGGATGAACTTCATTTAAATACCTAAACCCTAGATGTTGTCATGAAACTTCATTGCAAACTTAAAATTTGATGACCAAAAGGCCGACTTATGACATAAAGACCGATAGCCCAACATGAAATGCATCAAATATCATGAATGAAAATGAATGAACATACCTTGCAATGTCGCACAATGAAGAAGAAAATAATAGCAGAGTAGAAATGATAACCTCCAAACCCCATAACGATTGAATAAAGAACACAAATTCAACGCTGAAGCACAGGACGATTTTAAGGTGAAAGAAACCTTCTAACAATGAATTTCTCAAAAATGCAAAAATGAGGAAATGACCGTTCAAATCACCTTTTATTTCCCAAATTGATCATTTAAACTCATTAACTTCAAGCAATAAATGCTTGTACAAGTGTCTGAGCGAATCTCAGTAATGCGACTAGGGCCTAGACTCGGGTAATCCGAGGTAGCTTGGATTATCTGACCGGATTAAGGTTCGGGTAATCCAAGGTACCTCGAAATTACTAGACTTTCCTTTAACTTAGTCAATTTTACCTCGGTTTAAACATTTTGATCAAGGATTAGTTTCCAAGAGCCAGGCCATCACTTGAAGTTGCAAGATGACATCTCAAATACAAGTTTACTGTTAAGCATAGGGGTGAATGAGACCAAGACCGATAGACTTATCCCTTAAGGGGATGAAGTCAAGATCCTACGAAAAGAAAACAAGAAAGAAAAGCAAGAAAAGAGGGTCCCTGCTTTCAGCAGGGCATGTGTGTGAAATATGCACAACAAATGGCGACTCCTGTTGGGGAAATGCTCCAAAGCATTTAGATGACAAACTGGAATCAAGAACCCAAAATCTTTGGTTTCAATCCTCACATCGGGTCAACCATAAGTAGGGTTTCAAAGTTCATGAACAAGAAAACCCTTCTTGTGTCAGAGTCAAAGTGTGTGTAGATGTATTCATTTCCCTTCCTCAGTTGTTGTAGGAACCAAATTTAATGTAATCAAGCTACGTAAAGATTCTAACTCCAAAATCATCATGGATAGGGCCTCGTTTCCAGTCAGACATCCATAGCCCCGACGAGGTTATCGTTGTGGCCCTCCCAAGCATTGCTCTACTGCCAGCAGGGTATCCATAGCCCCGGTAGAGATACTTAGATACTCCTGATAAGGTGAATTTTCACTTTGATTTTCAACATTCTCTTTTCTTTTTCTTTTTGATATTCTTTTAAGATCTTTTAAACTTTCCTTTTCACCCTGTAAGTAATGAATCTCACACTCAGGGCTGAGAACCACAGTGGTGTTGAAGTAGAAATAAGATTTTTCACTTGACCAGACTTCATAAGGAACCTTTAGCAACCTTGGAGTTCTTAAGATGTGTTTAGAAGTGTAAGACACAAGCACATTCTAGATTTAACTTAGTCCATTGACTCATCTTCCTAAAGCATTAGCACACGTGACAACAAGTGAAGGATTTCCACCAACTGACTCTGGAAGGATGATTAGAGATTGTAAAAGAAATATTAAGAACAATCCCTGATAATGTAATGATTTTTGTGCAAGTGCAACATGCCCAAAAGAAAATAGGGGAACCAAAAAGCAAAAGTAGAAACAGAAGAAAACCTAACCTAAACCAAACCAAGCCTAAACTAACCAAAAACAAAAAGCAAACCAAAACGAAACAAAATAAAGAAACTAGCACCTAACCTAACTATTTACAGGGGAAAGAGTTGCAAGCAGCTCAGGATTGGAAGTAATGCTTCAAATATTTCCTGTTGATAGGCAACGGGACATCCTCTCTAGTGAAAGTTTTCAAGCGAAAATCATTATCTCCCAGTATCTCTGAAATTTGGTAGGGGCCAAGCCAAAGCTTATCAAATTTTCCATGCTCCCCTTTTCTATCATGTGCTTTATCCCAATAGAGAACCAAGTCATAGATTCAAAATTATTTCACCTTGGCTCTCCTATCAAACCATCTTTTAACAACACCTTGATGTTTAGCAAAGTTTTCTAAGGCTTCATCTCTTTTCTCTTCAAGGTGTAGAAGTTCAGCCAAGCGGGCCTCACGTTTATCCCCTTCGTCATAGTAATCATTGATAAATTGCAAAGTGGGAATCTTCAATTCAATTGGGAATACTGGCTCCAAACCATACACAAGGTGATAGGGAGAGGTTCCTAGAGAGGCCTTATGTCTAGTGTGATCTGCCCAAAGAGAAAATCTGAGTTGGGTGTGCCAATCTTTGGGATTCCTCTCTAACAATTTATGGATGACTATTAAAAGATTATTATTTGAAGACAGCCAAATTGTTACGTTGTGGGTAGTAATTAGAAGCAAACTTAACAATGATTCCATGGTAAAAATCCCAACTAGAAAACTTTAATGATTCAAATACAGGACCATTATCATAGACCAAAGCAAATGGACAACTAAAGTGATTGATAATACCCGAATCTAAAAAATTGGTTACCACTTCAAAAGTGCACTGCTTACAAGCAAGAGCTTCATTACATCTATTAAAGTAATCAGTTACGGTGAGAATGTACCTGTGGCCTACAGAGGAAGGTGGGTTGATCGGACCAATAAAGTGAAAATCCCACTGTACAAATGGTTTTACCTCTATGACTGGTTGAAGTGAGAGAGATGCATACTTCTCCTTACTTGTTGTAGTTTGAAAAACATGGTAGGTCCTCACGTGGTTGTGGGAATCTTTGAACAAAGTGGGAAAGTAATAGCCTACCCTCAGAATCTGATTCATACTGGCTGGTGCAGAACTGTGGCCTATGCCATACCTATCATGGAATTCAGTCATCACTCTTTCAGCTTCCTCCTTCCCAAGACAGCAAAGGTAAACACCTTCATTATTCTTCTTGTATAAAACAACACCCTTTAACATGAAGTTGTCACTTTTCAAATGCAAAGCTCTTTGTTGCACTGCATTAAGATGCTTTAAAAGATAGTAGATAATGTCATCATACCAATCCCCTGGGGAAACATCTTGGAGGTGATAGTGCTGAGCTATGAGATCGGGACCCATTTCAGCCATTGTCTTAGTTAATCCCTATCCTCTTACCAATTTCATTGGTTGAATCTCAATATCATATTCCTACAAATTTTTCACCCACTTCGCTCTTCATTCTCCCAATTCATTTTGCATCAGTAAAAGCTTAACTACAGGATCAGTCACTATCGCAAAGACCTTATTTATCAAGATGTAATGCCTAAATTTCTTTACAGCTCTGACCAAAGCATAAGCCTGCTTTTCTACACTAGGATATCTCAATTCTGCATCTTTTAAAGGAGCACTCATGAAAGCTATAGGATGCTTATTTCCTTGGTCTGATTTCTAGGTTAACATACTAGCACAAGAGTGATTTGATGCAAAAGAATACATGTAAAAAGGTTTGGAATAATTAGGACTCACCAATGTTGGGGCATCAACTATTGCTCTCTTAATTTATGCAAATGCCTCTTTTTCCATTGCACTCCACTCAACCTTTGCATCTTGCTTCAGCATTACATTCAAGGGTTTAACTATTTCTACAAATCCAGTGATAAACTTCCTAACAAAGTTGATTTTTCCAAAGAATGACTTCATTTCCTTTTTACTTGCAGGAGAGTGAATCTTAAGTATGGCCTCCACTCGCTCTAGATCAATAGAGATACCCTTTTTTGAGATAACATTCCCTAACAACTTCCCTTCAGTGACTCCAAAGATACATTTCTTGGGATTAAGTGAAATACCAAATTCCCTACACCTTTGAAATACCTTGCACAAGTCTGTAATATGATCTCATTTCTTGGAAAAGACTGTCAAATCGTCCATATAAATAATGGTGCATTTACCGATAATGTCCTTAAAGGCAATGTCCATAGACCTCTGGAAAGTTTCTCCAACATTGATCAACCCAAAAGGCATCCTTTTGTAAGCAAAGGTGCCCCACTTTGTAGTGAATGTAGTTTTGTGCCTATCCTTGTATTGTACCATAACCTTATTATATCCAAAATACCCATCTAGAAAGGACATCATCTGAGATCCATTGACAATCTGTAACACTTCATCTAGTGATGGGACTGGATAGTTATCCTTTTCTGATGCACAGTTGAGATTTTTGAAATCAACGCAAAGCCTGATATCCCCATTCTTCTTTCTCACTGGAACCAAATTAGCCACCCAAGTTGAATGCCTAACTAGAAATATGATAAGAGTAGATAATAACTTATGTACCTCCTTCTGGATGATGGGTTTGAGCAGGGCATTGATTGGTCTTTGTCTTTGTCTGAAAGGCTTGGCACCTGGCTTGAGAGGAATGGTATGTGTAATAATTGAAGTATTATAAGTCTTCAAATCTTCATAGCTCCAAGCTATTACATCCTGATATGTATGCAGTGCATCTATGATTCCTCTCCTTTCCTCTGGAGTACATACCTTTCCAATAAAAACATTCTTAACATTGTCTAGAGTTCCCATATTATAGTTATCACACTGACTACTGATGGACTCCTTGGCCTATTGTTTATGATCTTTAATCCTATCCAAATCAAATATTCTCTCCAGTTGTACCATCCCCTTGGAATAGTGTTGGTCTTCAGGTTGATGACTCCTTCTAGGTCCATATCCACCTCCTGAGGTTCCACTTCATCAATTATCTGTGAGGTAAGCACATCATAACTCGTAATAAAATCAAGAATATGTTTTTCATCCTCAAACACCTGAAAATTAGTTACATTTTCAGGCACCGATGGCATTGGGGTGAGCTTTACAGTGAACTTCTTCAAGCTTGAAAGCGACAAGGGTTGTAATGTACTAGCTTCCTGAGCTAAAGCATCAGCAGTTTGGTTTTTGCTATGAGGTATCAGTTGAATGTTGAAAGCATCGAACCCCTCAATAAGATCCCATACTCTATGTCTATAATTAGTCATTCTTCTATCGTGACATGAGTACTGCTTTCTAACTTGCTTGACTATCAACTCTGAATCTCCAAACACTTGCAAAATCTTAACCTTCTTTCTTAATGCTATCAATAACCCATGAATCAATGCTTCATATTTAGCTACATTATTAGTACAGTGGAATTGGATTCTATGGGTAGCAAAGAAGGTTTTACCTTTAGGACTGATTAGCTCAAACCCTACCCCAACACCTTGCTTGGATTTTGATCCATCAAATCTAAGTGTCCAATAGCCAGTAGTCCATGATCCTCTTGATTTGCCTTTAGTTTTGCTACTACTGAGAGGCTCTCCAAAAATCATTAGCCCTTTACCTTTGGGATCATCTTGAGTACTTTGCATGCTTATCCTAACAGTTGGGGTTGGATTGATGCATCTCTATATTTGCTCCACTATTGTCTAGCATAGGCAGCATTCCAGTTCTGAATGGGAAGCATTATGGACTCTACACCAATTTAGAAGAAGTAACTCCTTGAAATTCATATCTCTACCCAATTGAATTTGATCCTCTATACATTTCTGGATGAATTCTTGAAAATTATCCAACAAACTGAGTTGACCGTCTTCATGGTCCTCACCTTCCTCTATTGGTTCAACCAATGCCCACTACTGTTGGATTCAGATGTAAGCTCACCGGGTGTACTCTGCAACATAAAAATTTCCTCTACATCTAACTCTAAAATAGGAGTTGCCAGTACATAATTCCCCAGACTAACTTCTAATACCAAGATTTCATTTGAAGTATTCTGGTATTCAGTAATTACATACTTCATTCTAGGCTCCCTTTCAATCCGGATTTGATTCGGCACTCCTTTCTAGGGAAGCCACATGTGGGAATGATCAGTTGATACATATCCATTTAGTTCCTTGGTGAAATATTTGCCTAAGATCAAACCATAAGTATCAGGAATGTCTGCCACTTGAATATTAATTACTTGTTGAATCCTAGGGTCTGATGCAATCTACATAGGAATCATATTTAGTTCCCCTACTACATTCACATTTGTTTTGTCCAACTGAGTGACTTTTCATTGAGAGGTTGCAGGAGTAATACCCAGGGCTCTACAAATAGTGAAAGGCATAACATTTGTGGAAGCTCCTGATTCTAAAAGGAAATTGTGCAAATTCTTTCCAAAGAGACGAACAGAAATCAGAAAGGGAGGAGTTTCTGTCTTTCCTTGAAATAGACTTAGTTGAGTATCAACTTGTGCAACCTGACTCTTATCCTTTTCCTTCCCTTTATCTCTAGGTTGTGCTTGGACTTGACCTTGGTCTTTTGGTACTTGGGAACTAGAGGTCTTCCCAGCCACTTCACTAGTTGGTCTACTTTGAGGAACTACATTTGTCTTAAAATCCCCTAGGACTGTGTTGCTAATTGTAGGAACTCTTAGTAACTCAAAAGCAAAAAGACTTACCTTTAATTTCTTAAGTTTTTCAGCCACATAATCACCTAACTGCTCCATGTTCATATCAATATGAAAGTCCTTGGGATGATTCACCAGCTTCTCCTTGCCTTCATCCATGTTCTTTCCTTAAGCAAAATCAGACTATCCTCCTTTCAAACAATATTGTGTAGGAACATGAGGATAGGATGGATTATTGCTTGCATTGGGATCGAGAGGTGTGGTGAAGTTGTTCGGAGGGATTGATGTAGTGGATGGGCCTCCAACTTGTGGATTTTTGTTTGGTCTGTTCCTCAAATCATATTTTCTTGTAGGCTATTGGAACATTTAAACTTCTTCAATGCCATTCTCTTCTTCATCTAAAGGACCATTCTCGTTCTTCATTTCTTCATTGAACAATTATAAAATTTCATCTCCATTGTATACTTGTTTTTCCTTATCATCTTGTTCACCTACCTCTTCTTCTGGCCTATTCTCTTCACTTCGTGGGAAAGAAGCATGATTTGGCACCATTATTGAGGAGTCATAAGGATTGGATGGTACTAGCTCTTGACTATTGGAATTGTTTTCAACCTCATACTAAAAGATGGATGCAACAGTTTGGAACTCAAGGCAGTCCAACTCAAAATGTTGATTTGTCTTGTGGATTCTACACCATCCAAATAAAACTACCTCTGCCAAATACACACCACTTGGAGGCTTCTCCTAACTAGGAGGTTGATCCCATGGAGTAGGGACACCTCCATTGTTTGGCATCGTATTCTAGCTCATGTTCTGCCTAGGTGGTTGTCTCCTTTCAAATCCTTGTCTACTTGTTTGTGCTCTATCAAAATTATGACTAGATGGTTGCCCTCTGTCAAAAATTTGTCCATGTCCTTGTGCAGAATCTCGACTTTCCCTATTATAATTGGACTGCATATTCCTCTTAGTACCCTATAGTTGAATATTTTGGTTCCTCAGGTATGTTACTTCCATGTTCAGCTTCTTCACCTGTTCTATTAGCTCATCTAACCTCTCCTTGTTAGGATTATTATGAGGTATTGAACTTACATTATTTTGTGGGTACCTTAATACCACTCCTGAGCTCATGGACTGGTTTAGGAATTTAGAATTTTGTAAGTATGTGGGAAAACTAGCCTGTTGTTGTGAATGGAGGGGTTGATTGGCACTTTGTTGAGGATAATTGGTGATTGGTTGAACTTGGTTCATTGGGGGACCCGGATGGGGAACCAAAGGAAATTGTGGGACCAGATTCATAATGGGGGTATGGTTGGTCAAAGCCTGGTTGATTGCTTGAATATGTCCTGGATGAGCAACAGGCCCTAAAGATGACAAGGGTCGAGAAAAATGTTGCCTCAGATCTGTGCTAAGCTTGACAGCCTCCACATAAGCATCAAGCAGACTATTCAAAGGATTGGGTCTCCACTTCAGGAAAGTGGTTGTAAGACTGTCAAGAGATTCATAATAAACTTCTAAAGTAGTAGCATCATCTACAGCATAAGGAGCATGCAACCTTGTATATGCTCGATGAAATCTATTATTGAATGACCCTATAGGCTCATTAACTTCCCTCTTAACCTTAGTGAATTGCAGATACAGCTCATTAGCACTAATAGGGATCTTAAACTTCTGCAGAAATGCATTTTCAAGTTCAGTCCAATTGTGAATTGACCCAGCAGGTAAATGATTGTACCAATAGAAAGCATCTTCTCCTAGAGAATAAGGGAAAATTATACATGCAGCATCCTCATGATTAATCCCTCTATCTCGAAGAAAAGTCTGTAAAATCTTGATATGTTCCTTTGCAGTTCTATTAGGGTCATTAATAAGAAATTTAGAGCAAAAATGTTCAGGATTCTTGGGCATGACATTGTAGTTATTAAAGGACAAAGGTGATGGGTTGTTTTCCAAGAAATCCATTTGCGGTGGTGGAGGTGGTAAAGGCTAATTGAAGACTGGTTGGGGTTGTTGAATGGGAATTGCCTCATAATCAGATGATGATGGGCTTGATGAAGGTGAGGATGATGGAGAGGATGCAAAAGTTGGGGCAGATGATGACTCTCCCCTTCTTCTGGTCCTCCTTGACCTAGTAGGGGTTTGCAATTCTTGGAAATCTTCCTCCCCTGGTGTAGATCTGGTTCTTCTTCAAAATATCACAGGAGAAATGGCAGATAGAAAATGATCCAGCTTGCTTATTCAGGCCCTCCCTCTAGCGTCAATCTATTGATGGTTTTTTCTATACAGCAAAAACTCAGACAGAATATGATATTCTATCTCTCTTGAAAGGTAAATCTCTATCAGCAAGCCTCAAGAGATAACCCCAAGGTCTCTAATGTCAGGTCTTAACAATGCATAAATAGCTCAGATAATATGTGAAAATGCTGGTAATCACAAGGGACCTTACAAAACAAATACTGGACACTTCAGACTTATCAGATCTTGCAAGGTAGCGATACTTTTAATCCTAAATCTAATTTAGATTCTCAAAGAAATAACAAAAGATAAAGGGTTTAGAGAGATTTTAAAACTAAACTAATTCCTAAGACCAGCAATTCAAATGATTAAACATTCAAAGTGGACCAATCCTTCAAAACCAATTCCTGCTTAACCCAAATCAAATCTGCAATCTCATAGAAACAGTGCAATCTTCTAAGGAATTCAATATTTTTAGATCATGAAGCATTCACCCAATTCAACCTTATTTTGCAATTGAAATGAATAAATACCCAAAATTGAACTTAGTACACATTTTCAAGACCTAGGCTAACTTTACACAGCAACTTACAATCAGCAAGCTGCTAAAAGTATGGACCAAGGATTGCTCAAACACTTCAAATATCGAATCATCAACACCATTGCATCACATCTAAATCTAAATATACCATGTAACTAATGATCTCAAAGCAATCTCAAAGATATGTAATAACAAGAACCATACAGAATGAAACAACACAAGAAAGAGTACCAAAGAACAATGTCTTTACTTATATTGAATCACCCAAAATTGCAACAATTCAAATATTCAATGTAGCAGCACTTGCTCTCAGAAAAATGCTAACTCCTAACTCAACTCTAGCTCTTGCAACTATGACTTAACTCTTTCTAACCCTTACAAAGGAGGCTTGAACCTTAATTTATAGAGAACTCTCACTAGGTCGGCCCAATTTAGGGTTTACATCCATAGATCGGCCAGACAAGTCAACCTAGAAAGTTTTGAATTTTAAAAAAAAAATGTATTTAATATTTGAGGCCTTATCCAGGTCGACATAGGTCCTTCCAAAAATATCCTTCATGGCACAAAACTCGAGGTCGTCCAACTGGCTGGTTGGAGGTCACATGTCTGGCACAAAAATCTAGGTGACTGCTTGCTGACTATTCTCCTTTTCTCCTTCCTGATTGGCTTCTAATTTATTAAATAATTTCTTGGCCTTCTCCAATATTTCTTTCACATCTTCTGGGTTTGGAACTGCAATAAACTTAATTCTAGTTTTATGATTTTTGAATTCCTCCAAGTATTGAGGCATTACCATATTCCATTCCATCTGCAACTCATGGTATTTGTTTAATTTAGAAATGTAGATAGTTGCATCTTCCAAATTTTCCTTAGTGATTGGAGCACCATCAGAAGGAGCATATATCTTAGGCCACCATCCCTGCAATCTACCAATGTTCATATTCTTTTGTCCAAATTTCCTCCTTCCAATCATTATCTCCAAGAAACTAATGCAACTATTAGATATTTCCTTCATCTTCCCTTGTACTTTCATTATTTTCTTCAAGGCCTTTGCGAGGAGCTCCTTCCTGTAATCCCAAACTTTGACCCACTCCTTCACCTTGCCAATTTCATCTCAAGAAAGGACATCCAGTTTAGCCAATTCATCCTTTGATACCTACAGAATCTTCTTCAATTCATCAGTAGTTGATTCATCAATTTTGTTGCAATCTGCAGCAAACTGTGAAGTATGCTCAAGAAAGTCAGAGGCATTAGTGTATATCTTAAAAATCTGCTCAATTGCTTCATCTCCTTTGTTGCTAACATCCTAGAGCCAGCTATGTGTACAATGCACAAAATAATTTAACCTTTCAATCTCTAAAATGGATTCCTTTGGTAGCAACCCCTCTGGCACAATTCCTTCACCTCCCATAGTCTGCAGAGGCTTCATCAAATGTTGCAAATATTTATAAACATCATTCAATTATTTTTGTAACTTCTCTTTTTCCTCTGTTTCCTTATCCAATCTCCTTAGAATTGCTTGGGAAGATTATTGGAACTCCTCATTTTCTTGTTCCTTAGTAGTGGGCCCTAAGTTGATCATTTGCACCTTATAATTTGAAGGCCTGACTTCATCCTTCAATTTACTTGCTTCAGGAACAGCCACATGAATAACCCTGTTATTAAATTCATCTCAAGATATTTAGAGACTGCCCTGGCCCTTTTCCTTTAGTTAGGTTGTCCCCATTGTTCCAAAAAATTGTCCCAGCTTGGGGCTTCCTCTTGTACAATGATTGGCTTCTTGCTAAGCCTCTTCTCTAACCATTCAAGAGCTATATATGGCTCAGTTATCACCCCTTTATTTGTGACTATCAACCACATTCATTTCAACTTCTTGCTCTATTTCTGGTTGACTTTTGTATTCATCCTTGTCCTGATGAGGACTATCAACAACTTCCTCTCTATTCTCTCATGCCTTAAGGTCATCCTCTTGTTCATCAACTATTACCTTCTTAGGGGACTTTGATGCTTTTCCTTGAACAACTTTAGACTCTTTGTTCTTAATTTCTACTCTAGAGTTGGATTGTCTTATTTCTTGTACAAACTTCCTCCATTCTCCACTATCAAGAGTGGAATATCACCATCTTCTTCATTTAGTTGTTCAAGATTGTTAGATATGTTCCCCTCCTCACGAATTTCCTCTTCAGAAACATGCACATTTTGATGTGAAGAAGGAATGGGAGAATTATTTATTTTAGCTGCTCTCTTCTCTACATCATCGGTAGGTGCCTCTTCATCTTGCACCTCCTCTTCTACAGTTCTCACTTCTTCCACTAGAGCAACCTTTTGCTTAGGAGAGTTCCTTCTAACATATACTCGGGGCTTTTCCCCTAAAATTTCCAAATCAACAACCTTTGCTATAGAAGGAGCATCTGTGGTAGCTTCACCTTTCCTTGCCTTAGTAGCCTTCTACCTCTCTATGATTATTCTTCTTTTCCTCACTGGTTGTGAGGTTTCACCTTCTTCAACATCAGTGCCAACTTAAGGAGCCCTCTTAATTTTAGGAGATGGCTTTTCTCCTTGCTTTAACTGTCCATGGCTCCTTGTTCTCCTCTTGATAGACACTGGCTCATCTACTTCTTCATGGATTTCCTCATCATGAGGTTCAGTAACCTCATCTTCTTTATTTACTTCAACTTCTTCTTCATCCTGAGATTCCAAGTCTCCCATTAAGTCATAGGTGAACTTGACACCTTCAAATTCCAATTCCAACACTTTTTGTTTGACCCACAACCTGGAGTACTTCTTTACTAGTTCAGTGACCTGATTCAAATATGTGACTTCTTCCTATGACCAATTGATAGGAGGAAGTGGCTTATTCCTATAAGGCTCATAATCATGATATTGAACCAGATTTACCTCCTCATCCTATACCTAATCAGGTACTTTTTCTACTTTATACAATCTTATCAAATTGAGGGGAAATCTAGAAAATCTTCTACTAAGGACATCAAATTCATCCCCACAATTGGACCAATAGTCCTTTATGTGGTCCTTGTGCCTAAAATTTCTATTGGTCTGCTTCATGGCCTTGCCATATGGATCAAAATTATTCTTGTTTGTATGAGAATACAATTCAAATTGTTCCATCTCTTTCTTAGAGTGTTGAGCACTTTGAATACAAGGACAGGCTTCCAAAGTCCCCATTCTTAGTGGGAATTCTGATCCCAATCCTTTCTTCTTTATATTTCCTTATTATAGGATTTCCTTGAAGCCTACCTTCTATTTTGGCAATTCTAGCATTAGGAACTTATTGGTCAGATACCGGGGTAGTCTAAGAGGGACCACTGGAGATCATTGTATCTAGATGTATGTGAATCTTTGGAATTGGATGAACCACTAGCCATATTTCTTGATTAGATCCATGGCATCAGCAAAAACCCTGAAATGAAGAGCATCCTGTAACAATCTGGGAATATACATGAAAAAGGCATCATTAGCTCTTTTGTAATTGGATGTTTTGTGTTGTAGTTGTGGGTACACATCCCATATCTTATCTTGTCCTAAGGTTCCTTTGCAGCTAAGACCCTTGTATTTGGTCTTGTGTACCAACATATAAACAAGATAGGAGGTTATAGTGAACCTGTTAGTTTCTTGCACACTTCTCAATTGAGCATCTAGATTGTTGCTTATAATCCTTTCCCAATGATAATGTTTGTTTGCCATAATCTATGTGATGGGATGGAACATCCAAGTTTGAAATATGTGGGCCTCTTCCACTCCCATGACTCTACCCAAAAGAGTTATGATATCATGGTACTCCTGCTTGAAATCACTCTGGTGCAGTTGTTTGGCCAGCCTTGAATAGTGTGGCTTAGGTTTTAGTATCCATGAATTATTCATAATCTCCAAAGCCCTGTTGGGGTCTTCCTCATAGAACTTGGTTGCTTCCCCAATATTGATTTCCTCAATGAGCTTGTGATGAGAGGCAATGTTGAAGACTTCTGCAATGGCCTCTTCAGTTAGGTTAGCCATGACTTTGCCTTGTGGCCCAATTATGATCCTTTTCCTAGAGTCATAGTGCTTTGAACATTCCAATACCAACTCATGGCATAATTGTCTGGGAGGGATCCATGCCGCTTGTGCCAATCCAGTGTGAGTGATCTTTTGAGCCAGCTCAGTTGGTGTGTTCCCGAACATCCTTTGCTGAAAGTCATCATAATACACATGGCCCATGTTTGTATCTACAATATTTGACCATGCAGAGGCAATATGTCTCTTGCCATATGCCCTTAAATTCATACTTCATCCTTTCTTTCCTTCTTCTAACTTCCTCCTACATTAGAGTTTGTTCTCTCTTAGTGGTTTTGTCAAGACTAATCTTCTCCTACATCTGTTAGAGAAAGGACCATAATTATCAAAATGGAAAACAATAATATATCCACTTTATGAGGCACCAACATGAGATAATAATAATAATAACAATTCTAATTCTAATGGCAATAAATGCAAGCAACTCAATTCATCAAATTTCAAGTAAATCCCACTCAAATGAATTGATATCCACTAATAAATGCCAAGAAATCATCATATGTCACTCATTTATCAATGGCACCTAAAATCCAAGACATAAAGAGAAAGTTCAGATAATCCAAGGAAGCTCAGATTTTCTGCCCATACTAAGGTTCAGCTAATCCAAGCAAGCTCAGATTATCCAAATCTAGCCAGTCATATGCATTTTCTTTATTAATCAAGTAGAATTGATGATGGATGAAGTGTATCAACTCAATCAATCACGTTCAAGCTTTTGATCACTTCAAATTTCCCCCTATCCAAAGATTAGGTGATTCCATTCATTGGGGTTCAATCATTCACAACATTTGGGTATTCTTAGGGACCTCAGATTACCCAAGTGAACTATTGTTCGTGTAATCCGATCTTGCTTGGATTTACCAATGACATGAAAAAATCAAAAATAGACTAAGGGTTAACGTTTAAGCTTGGATCTGGAGAACTCGGATTCTCCACGCAGATTAGTGCTCAAAAAATCTAAGCTTCCTCAGAGTTTCTGAACCCTACTCGAGATTGCAAATTCGCTAAGTATCAAATGTTGGGTTTCTTCAAATTGATGAAAAATGAGTGCTTAATTCCTCCCAGATTGAATCATCAACATTGCATGGTAGGCTTAGTTAGACAATTTGTTTTGTAATCACCAATATCAATCAAACTCAAAACACCAAAACTAGGGCTTTGAACCTATCGCTTAAAACATGGGAGCGATCCGACATTTCATATTAATCATACAAGAAATCATCATCAAATGAGTTTTAATACCATTCAACACATTTTTCACACCACAAAATGTCCAACTGGAACCCTATTTCAAGACATTCAGGATGAACTTCATTTAAATACCTAAACCCTAGCTGTCAGCATGAAACTTCATTGCAAACTTAAAATTTGATGACCAAAAGTTCAACTTACGACATAAATACTGATAGCCCAATGTGAAATGCATCAAAAATTATGAATGAAAATGAATGAACATACCTTGCAATGTCACACAATGAAGAAGAAAATAATAGCAAAGCAGAAATTATAACCTCCAAACCCCAAAACAATTGAATAAAGAACACAAATTCAATGCTGAAGCACAGGCCGAGTGTGAGGTGAAAGCAACCTTCTCACAATGAAACTCTCAAAAATGCACAAATGAGGAAATGACCATTCAAATCACCTTTTATTTCCCAATTTGATCATTTAAACTCATTAAATTCAAGCAATAAATGCTCATACGGGCGTCTGAGTGAATCTCGGTAATGCAACTAGGGCCTGGACTTAGGTAATCTGAGGTAGCTCGGATTATCCGACCAGATTAAGGTTCTGGTAATCTGAGGTTCCTCAGAATTATTGAACTTTCCTTTTACTTAGTCAATTTTTCCCCGGTTTAAACATTTTGATCAAGGATTAGTTTCCAAGAGCCAAACCATCACTGTAAGTTGCAAGATGACATCTCAAATACAATTTTATCGTTAAGCACAAGGGTGAACGAGACCAAAACAGAGAGACTTATCCCTTAAGGGGACAAAGTCAGGACCCTACAAAAAGCAAACAAGAAAGCAAAGCAAGAAAAGAGGGTTCCTGCTTTCAGCAGGGTGTGTGTGTGAAATTTGCACAACACTTACATTGCACTATTCCAATTTCCATTCTTATTCAATGATAGCATGTCATGCAAACTGCATTGTCATGAATGTAATGCTTATTGATTATGAAATAGGTTCTAGGAAATGCAACGTTGCAACATAGAACAATATTAACAAGCAAAATGTTTAAGAGCCATCACAACCTAACTATTCTTAAAAATGTCAATGAGAAGACAATCGTGTTTATGCTTTTATAAAGACTAATCTGATAGTTTATTTTCATCTCTTATATACACTACATAACTTGACAATTGTATTTTCATCTCTTTCAAACATACATAGTATAGATGTGAATAGTTTTGCTTGCAATTTCATAAGCAGTTATAAGTTATGTATTAGTTTATTTTGACTTATTATATGCATCACATAACTTGAAACTTTTTTAATCTATTTGAAATATACATGTTATAGTTGTAAACAACTTTGTTTTGCAATTTCACAAGCAGTTATAGTTAATGTTGCATGTGTAATGTTGTTTTCTCTCTGGAAATCATTGTAATACATGTTTGTGACAAAAAAAAACTATACCGATTCAATTTTTCTTTTATGTGAAATAGGAAATATCTAGTAAAATACTTGGTTCTTTAACATACAACATTGCATTCATCCAAAAATTACTTATCTACGAAAATGATAGTGGCCTTGTTTGTAATGCTATTTCGAACAATCTAGATTTTGATTTCCAAAATGCATCAACATTACATTTTCCTCCCAAGTATTATGTATCTACAAAAATGTTTGTAAGGTTCTTTGCAACGCCATCTTGGAAAACTTGATTTCTATTTTAGGAGATCTTCATAGGAAAATCACTAAGATGATGGGGACATCTAGACTACACAAATATATTATTTTGGTTAAATTTAGAGAGCCTACAATGCAATTTCAATTTGTCAATTTCATTCCAAAATAGATTATAGCTATTGATGGAACATAATATGTCTTTTATCTCCAAGGACACTATGTTTTTATTTATGTCTAGTTTTCATTGATTGCTAATGGGTAAAAACCAAGACATGTGTTACATCGTGTCTTACATGTTTTGCATCTGAATTTGGCTTGAATCTTACACACATTGCATCTAAGCCTGGTAGGATGAAGAAACAAAACAACTTTCTCGCCCTACAAAATGCAGTCAAGTATTGTTATAAATTCCATGTCAAGTGCCACCAATTTTATAACACTTTTTCATGCTTGCTCTGTGTAAGAGACCAGGTGTCTCTCAACCCTTACTTCTGATGGTAATGCAATATTTTGTTTTTTTGTTGATTTTTGAGTTTTTTTGTAATTTTTTGCAATAAGGAGAAATGGTGCAATTTTGGAAAGAAATGCTTGGAAAATTAAAATAAAATACCAGAAGACTAGATATGAAAGAATACAACTTATAGCTTGGAGACAGATGATTTATTGCTCTTTCAAAATGATTACAACTGCGAAGTTCAAACATACAAATAAAAAGGCAAGCTATTTATTGAGGAACCTGGATAAGCTTGCAATCGCCTGAAAAGATGACATTAAATGGTACGGCCAACTGATAGACAGGATCTCCCTCTGAAAAATTGATGTAATGGCCTCTAGAGACCAAGGCGCCACTAGTGGTGAAGTCCCAAATCAAAAAGGCAAGGCGATTTCACTTCAATTGAAAGGACTCACTTGCAGCTATAGGTTTGTACAGCCTGGCAGCAACAATAATGATGGTACAGCTAAGAAGAAATAAGTGCCAAATCAACCAAAAATAATCCTCAATCAATTTTCCCCTTCCTTCTGATGAAATCAATTCAAAACCCCAAAATAAATCTCCACTATAAGCCCAAATTCGACTTTTGTGTGAAGCAAACCTGCTGAGCAATCTTTAGTTGTTCTTTCACAACTTCAGAAAGCTTAACTCTAAAGAGGTATCGTTCTTCAAAGTCTGGAAGTGCACGAATTTGCAGAAACCCTTATTTCACAAACCCCAATGTTCTCAGAGAGAAAATAAGACAAATTAGAATAATTCACAATGAAGTTTGATTTTCCTTTGGATGAATTATATAATCTCTTCAATAAGTCGGCCCAAAAAAGCAACTTATTAAGCATTTAATAAATCATTAATTCACCCTTTTGAGACTTAGGAAAATTCATTTAATAATGGTGTCCCCCTTAAATAAGTATTAAAACTCATTTAATATTAATATTGCTCCTCAATTATAAAGTATTGAATACTTTATAATTCGCCATTAATTAATACTTTAATATCTCATTAAAGTGACTTTATATTATAAAGTCAAATTAATAATCTTTTAATAATTATCAAATGCTCCAATATTCATTGTTTTCTCATCAAATCGTCAAACTGGGTCGAAACTAAGATGACCAACTGAACCAGGTGCCCTGCTAGAAATAGTAACCCCTGTCTGTCTAACTTACTATAAATAGTAAGTGCTTGAATATCACTCTGTGAGTCCTTGCCAAGGCCCAAACCTAAATCACCTGATGAAGTAATGTCCCAAAACTCAGGATAACTGCCAAAAGCAACCCTCTAAACACATTTTTCAGCCTACGAGGTTCTGAATGATAGGCTAACCCCTGAATCACCTGAACTACCTAGGAAGGGGACATTACAGTCCGCCCTCCCTGAAATTGCTTGTCCTCAAGCAATCTCAGCTCTGGATGTTGTAAAATCTCCTCTGACTCCCATGTAGCATCCTCAACCGGCAAGTCTCTCCATTTAATCAAATACTCTTTGATGACCCACCTCCAAAGATGTCTCTCTCTAACATCAAGGATGGCCTCAGGCACTAATATCAACTTCCCCCCATCATCAAGGGGTGGCAGTATTGGAGAGGGAATCACATGCTGACCCAACACCTTCTTCAGGCAAGAAACGTGAAACACGTTGTGAACCCTGCTATCCGCCGGTAAATCCAACTCATATGCAACCTCACCCACTCGTCTGATGACTCAAAATGGACCATAGTAACAAGGTTTCAACTTCTCTACACCACTCTTCTGCAGAGTGGACTAACGGTAAGGCTGTAACATGAGATACACCATGTCACCCACTACAAAGGAACACTCAACCCTTTTCTAATCAGCATACTACTTTTGTTAATTTTGTGCCCGCTGAATATTGTCTCTAAGAGACCTCATAATATCCTGTTGATCCTGCAACATATCACCTGTGCTAGGCACTCTGCTATCACTCAACACCAAATCTAAAAGGTTGGGTGCCTCATACCCGTATAATGCCATAAAGGGTGTCATATGTATAGTCATGTGGTGAGTAGAGTTATAACAATACTCACAGAGGTATATCCACCTCACCCAAGCTCTTTGTTTTCCATCTATTTAATTACGTGGATATCCTTCCACCCACTTATTGATGATCTTTTTCTGCCCATGTGTCTATGGATGGTAGCTGGTACTAGGTGTCAGTTCGGTTCCACAAAGTCTAAACAACTCCTGCCAAAAGTTTCTCATGAACTGAATGTCTCTATCGCTAACTATAGTTTGAGGCAAACCATGTAACCAGAATATCTCTCTGAAGAAGAGCTTTGTAGTCTATGACGCTGTGAATGTAGTGGTGATCGGAAAGAAGTGTGCATATTTTGTTAGCCGATCAACAACCACGTAAATACAATCCTTCCCTTGGGCTTTTGGCAAGCCCATGATAAAATCCATTGATAAACATTCCCACTTCCTGTCAGGTATCAGAAGTGGTTGAAGCAATCCAGCAGGATAGGTGTGTTCCTGTTTGTTCTACTGGCAAACAGAACACTCTCGAACATACCGAAGAACATCAGTCTTTAGCCCTTTCCAAGTAAACCGTTCCCGTACCAACTTATATGTTTTGAAATAACCAGGATGGCCCGCCATAGGAATTTCATGAAAGGCTTTCAGAACTGTATCCTTCAACTCTGAATCTGGAACCAGAAAAATCTGCCCCTTGTAAATGATCAAGTCATTCACAACGGTGTATCTACTATCCTGCTCTATCCCGTCAACAATGCTAGAAGCCCATTGGTTCTTAGCATACTCTGCAATAATCTTGTGCCTCCAATCCTCAGAGATCTATGCCATAGCATTCAACTGAGGTCTGTGAGACAATGCGTCAGCTACAACATTTTGCTTCCCCTTAATAAAGGTGATATCAAAATCATACGATTGCAATTTATTGACCCATTTTTGTTGCCTTTCATTTAAGTCTCGTTGTCCAAGGAAGTGTTTCAAGCTATTGTGATCTGTACGCACACTGAATTTACTGCCCACCAGATATTTCCTGAACTTAGCCAAAGCGTGCATAATGGCTAACATATCCTTGTCATAAATGCTATAAAATCTCTCAATACCCCTAAGCTTCCTACTCTCAAAAGCAATAGGGTGTCTCTCCTGCATCAATACGGCACCAATGCCCTCTCCTGAGGCATCACAATACAAATCAAAAGACTTCATAAAGTCTGGTAGTGCTAGAAATGGACACGAATTCATAATCACCTTGAATCTGTCAAAACATTCCTGAGCCTACGGTGACCAAGCAAATGCCCCTTTCTTCGTCAGATCAGTAAGGGGTGTGGCGTGTCATGAGAACCCACTAACAAATCATCTGTAAAAAGCACATAACCCAATGAATCCCCTGAGTTGGGTAAGGTTCTTTGGTACTAGCCACTCTACTATAGCTCGGACCTTCTCAGGGTCCATACTGACTCCCTTGGCACTGATGATGTGTCCAATATACAACAACTCATCCATTCCTAGCTCACACTTGGACTCCTTAGCATACAAGGACTCCTCAGTTAAAATACCCAAAATTGTATCCAAGTGAGCTAAATGCTCCTCCCATTACCTATTGTACACTAGAATGTCATCGAAGAAGACCAACACATATTTGTGCAGCTAAGAACTAAAAAATCTATTCATTGTAGCCTGAAAGGTAGCAGGAGCATTGGTCAGACCAAAAGGCATAACCAAGAAATCGAAGTGACCACAATGGCACCTAAAAGTGGTTTTCTCTATGTCCTGCTCCCTCATCTGAATCTGATGGTACCTGGACCTCAAGTCAATCTTCATGAAGAAGATAGCACCATGCAACTCATCAATCAACTCATCAATGCAAGGTATAGGGTACCTATTTTTGATTGTTTTCTTATTAAGCTGGCGGTAATCTATACACATCCGTAGTGAGCCATCCTTTTGCTTCACCAATACAACTGATGAAGCAAAAGGTGACTTGCTAGGTCTGATATACCCCATAGCCAACAACTCACTATTTTTTTTCTCTATCTCATCCTTGAGGCATTTTGAATGTCTATAGGGTGTGATCATAATGGGCTTTGCGCCCTCCTCCAACTTGATAATGTGCTTGATGCCCCTGTCTGGAGGTCTGCCAGGTGGAATGTCACTAAACACTTTAGAGTGTTTAGTCCTCAGTTCCTGAATGTCAGGATGGTACTCAACCTTTTGCTGCTCCTATTGTGTTGGTAACAACATACACTCTGCAGCCCAATCCACCATATCATGACGAATGATCCTCTCCATCCGTCTAAAAGATACCACCTTCAAATTACTTTCTCTGATGGCTTTTATGACATGAGGTTTCCCGTTTACCTTGAACTTCATCTACATGTCTCAAAGATTGAGTGTGAACTCACCCAAATCATGAAGCCATGCCATCCCAAGTACCACATCAATATCTCCCATATTCACAATGTAGAATTCAGCCTTGAATTCATAGTTGTTAAGCCGCATCGGAAGATCTGTTATTCTCCTATCACATTTGAGGGTATACCCATCAGCCACCTTGACTCGAATACCCTCAAACTCCTCAGTTTGTATGCCTCGTCTCTCTACCAAACGTGCATCTATAAAGTTATGAGTGGCACCAGTGTCAAGTAGAGTAATCACTTTCTGACCTACTAGGAGCCCACGTAGCCTAAAAGATCCATCTCTCTAAAGACTAGTCTAATGTGCCTCTTATAACTTCTTTCCTCCCTCATTTTCACTATCATTTTTAGACCTTTCATCATCTGAATGCTCTGAATCAGCTTGTTGGTCTGGCAGATCATATTGCTCTTCACCCTCATAAAACCACTCCATTTGGTTACTTTTGGCCTTAGGGCGAAGAGGGCATACATCTTTTTCATCATAAGGTGCCTTGCATCAAAAACATAACTTATTCTTGCATAAATCATTCAATGTTTCCCTGTCAAAAGGTGGTGCATTCCGTTTCTTAGGATCAAGTGGATCCTTCTTCTTTTCAAATGCTCTATTCCTATCAAATGATCTATTAGGCCTCAAATAAGGTGTCGAGCCTAAAGAGAACTTGTTGCGAGGTGCTGCAAGCTCCATACTGTGTGCCTTCCTCATTGCCTCCTGAAGAGTAGGGGGATCAAATGCCTTGAACCAACCTCTCATTGGCTCATATAATCCCTCAATAAATAGAATGACAAGTCTTCTCTCTGAAATACCTGTCACCATAACTGCAACCCTCTGGAATTCACCAATGTAGGCATCCAAGCTACATGTCTATTTGAGCTGAGCTAGCTCTCTAAAGTAAAGTTCTGGATCCTTCTTATCAAAACGCTCTATGAGCCTATTTGTGAACTCCTGGTAAGTAGTAACTATGTGATGACCCAATGTGTACATGTTGTGATGCCACCAGTCATGTGCTAATCCATCAAGGTGTAGCATGGAAAATTTAATGGCCTCATCCTCCTACATAGGTCTCAAAGATAGGTAATTGTCTAGCTTATGTACCCAAGACCTCGTTGAACTCTTATCTGAGCCATCAAAATAAGGCAAGATTATCTTGCTCATTGCATGTTGAAGATCCTGATTCACCTGTGGTGGTGGCTGGTACTGAGGAGCTCTGCGCTCAAATCTACCTCCACCCCTGGGTCTATGCACATCCATGAACTCATGAAACGACAACGACTGTCGAATCTTAGGAGCCAATGTCAACTACTCTCCAAAGAATTTGGTCACGTCTGCCACCGATGTACCATGTTGTGGCTAAAACTCTAGCTGGTGACCCTATTGCTCTGCCTCTGGAGTTGGAGGTGCCTCCCTAGTAATAAAGGTAGGTTGTCCAGGCCTATGCTCATGAAAGATAGGTGATGAATGTTGTTGTATTGACACCTGTGGTTGGTCTATGCCTGCAGTCCTGCTGGTCTGTCCTATATGTATGTAATGTTGCTGAGGTGGACCATACTGCCTCATCATGCCCATCAACTAAGACATCATGTCCATCATATTTTCATGTCTTCGTCTGAACTCAGTCTCAGACATCTCACCCTCAGTAGATTCTTTCCCTGTATCCCTACGAGACTCTGTAGGAGTCTCATGATTTTCCATGAGTGTGGTGACACCATTCTCACTGTTGCTAGAACTAGATCTGTGTATACCCAGAACCCCTGATACTGTCTCACCTTCTAGAATAGGTGGACCTGTCCAATCCTCTACTCTACCTATTCCTCTACCCTTACTGTAGAAGATAATGTCTCTACTCATGAAAAAGCATCGAAAAAGTACATATCTGACTGAAAAAGCACAGGATGGCAGGAAAACTATGCTCTAATACCACTGTAAGAGACCAGGTGTCTCTCAACCCTGAATTTTGACAATAATGCAATTTTTTGTTTGTTTTGTTGATTTTTGAGTTTTTTCGTGGTGTCTCTCAACCCTGACTTCTGATGATAATGCAATATTTTGTTTGTTTTATTGATTTTTGAGTTTTTTTGTAATTTTTTGCAATAAGGAGAAATGGTGCGATTTTGGAAAGAAATGCTTGGAAAATTAAAATAAAATACCAGAAGACTAGATATGAAAGAATACAACTTATAGTCTAGAGACAGATGATTTATTGCTCTTTCAAAATGATTACAACTGCGAAGTTCAAACATACAAATAAAAAGGCAAGCTATTTATTGAGGAACCTGGGTAAGCTTGCAGTCACCTGAAAAGATGACATTAAATGGTACAGCCAGCTGATAGACAAGATCTCCCTCAGAAAAATTGATGCAATGGCCTCCAAAGACCAAGGCGCCACTAGTGGTGAAGTCCCAGATCAAAAAGGCAAGGCGATTTCACTTCAATTGAAAGGACGCACTTGCAGCTATAGGTTTGTATGGCCTTGCAGTAGCAATAATGATGGTATGGCTGAGAAGAAATAAGTGCCAAATCAACCAAAAATAAGCCTCAATCAATTCGCCCCTTCCTTATGATGAAATCAATTCAAAACCCCAAAATAAATCTCCACTGTAAGCCCAAATTCAACTTTTGTGTGAAGCCAACCTGCTAAGCAATCTTTAGCTGATCTTTCACAACTTCAGAAAGCTTAACTCTGAAGAGGTATCATTCTTCAAAGTTTGGAATTGCACAAATTTGTAGAAATCCTTATTTCACAAACCCCAATGTTCTCAAAGAGAAAATAAGACAAATTAGAATAATTCACAATGAAGTTCGATTTGCCTTTGGATGAATTATATAATCTCTTCAATAAGTCGACCCAAAAAAGCAACTTATTAAGCATTTAATAAATCATTAATTCACCCTTTTGAGACTTAGGAAAATTCATTTAATAATGGCGTCCCCCTTAAATAAGTATTAAAACTCATTTAATATTAATATTTCTCCTCAATTATAAAGTATTGAATACTTTATAATTCGCCATTAATTAATACTTTAATATTTCATTAAAGTGACTTTATATTATAAAGTCAAATTAATAATCTTTTAATAATTATCAAATGCTCCAATATTCACTTTTTGCTCATCAAATCATCAAACTGGGTCGAAATTGAGATGACCAACTGAACTAGGTTCCCTTCCAGAAATAGTAACCCCTATCTGCCTGACTTACTATAAATAGTAAGTACCTGAATATCACTCTGTGAGTCCCTGCCAAGGCCCAAACCTGAATCACTTGATGGATTAATGTCCCAAAACTCAGGATAACTACCAAAAGCAACCCTCTAAACACATATGTTAGCCTACGAGGGTTTGAATGATAGGCTAACCCCTGAATCACCTAAACTGCCTAGGAAGGGGACATTACACTCTGCAAGGCACAAGCACTTTGGTACACAATAGTCTTAACAAATTTATTTTGAGAATTCATATCTTTCTCTCCTAATTTTGACAGTCAGTATTTGAAGATAGATAATTAAGTAGGTTACATATATGACATAATCATATAGAAATTCTCATAGACAATTTAAATTTCTTGCTATGAAGTGGTTTGGTCTTTTGCTTCCTATGTACTTTCCTCCATCTTTCACACTCTTATTTTATAGTTTTTATGCAGTTGCAATTCATTTATAGCTTATGGTGTGAAGTATTGACACTGTTAAACAAAACATTATTCACATTTCTTCTTCATTTGCTTTGTTTTTCTCATGGCAGTTAATTCAATCTCTATTAAAAAAGTTTATGTCTATTGTGTTACACTTAAACAATCAAGCATTTCTAAGTTCGTATATCCACAACACTGTCATTTTCTTGTGTTTCCTACTCATTTTTCCACATTGTTTGACAATACTGAAATCTGTTAATTAACATGTTTTTTGTTTATATTCATTTGCAACTCATGAATGGTTTATAGTGCCAAGTCTTAAATCTGTCACGCCAAAAATTTCTTGTGTTTCCTGTTCATTTCCTCACAATGTTTCATGCAAATGAAATCAACCTGCATTGGAAGAATTTATAACTATTGTGTTCAACACAAAGAACAAGACATATGTAAGTTCCAATATCTATTACACTGTCATTTTCTTACCTTGTCTGCTCATTTTCCCACATTGTCTGACGGCGGTGAAATCTGTGTCTGCTCACAGGTTTTATGTCTATCACATTGAAAGTGAACCATGTAGCATGTGTAACTTCCTAGACCTTTTGCAGTTCCCTTTGATAGTTTTTTGTAATGTTCCCTATTCTATTCCAAATTTTTGCTAGCCTCATTAAGCAGAAGCTTTATATTCATGTGTTCATACACTGTGAATAGACTCAAATGCACGAGTCATTTAGGATTTATGGAGTGAAGATTTCACTCTATCTAGAAAGTTATTTCACTTGCTTCGATTTCTTAGGCGAGAGTGAAATATCTACCTCATGGCAGAGTTTATATTTATTATATTTCAAACAAAAAAAAAGACATTTGTAAGTTACTATATCTTTTGCATTGAATTTCTTGCATACTTTGTACACTTGCTCTGACTATTTGACAACACTTTGAACTGTCCATGTTGATAGGAGAATGGACAAAATTGGAAAGAAATTGATCTGGTTTACCTACCTTCTCAAACACATTTACCACCTCCATGACGAGCTTTGATGGTGGTAAGTGTTTTCCAGATGCATCAAAGCTACAATGGACACATTTTGTATCTTCATAGCTCCCATTTCCCCAGCATGGTTCACCTGGAAAGTCGTATGGATTCTCAAAGTCATTTCTTAGATAATGTGTTCCATTGAGAGGGTTTATATCTATTCCATGGGTGACATTCTCTATTCACAATACCTATGAATAATTCAATGAGATTGAAATCTGCCTCTATTCAAACGCTTTATATGTATAGTGCAACAGAGAAAAAACCAAGCCTTTGTAAGTTCCCATATCTTTTATGTTCTCATATTTTCCATTGTTATTTGATTTGCTCAGTTTATTTGACAAGAGTGGAAACTTTGTGTACTAACAGGTTCTATGTGTACTATTTTTGCAAGGGGAATTCGATGCATCTGTAAGTTCCTCTGTCTTCAACACTGCTACTTTATAGGTTTTTACATTTGTGCACCCGCGATGGACTTTGTTAAATTGCAAACTATTTCTCAGCATCGAGAATGGACATATTTAGACAATCTTTGATGCTTCATTGCTATTGGAAAATTTACATGCCTTTCAAATGTTCTTTGATGTAGTGATGTCCTTGTATCTTGTTTTTCTACCCTCACATCACATTTTAATCACGACAATATAAATATGTACATGCTACTTTTCATTTGCATTGTTTATCCATTTTCTTTGATTCTTTCCTGAAGCTAAAAACTCAGTCCATTGGGACAATTTATTTTGATTGTGTGTGCAAGAAGAAAGGAGAAATTTGTAAATTCCTATTCCTTTTGTACTGAAAATTTTTGCATTGTTTATTCACTTCATCAGACTCTTCTATAAGAGTGGAATCTATCTCTGGCAATAGGATTTGTGTGTACCATACTAGCATCAAAAAACAAAGCGACTGTAAGTCACTATATCTTTTACAGTGTTGATTTACAGTTTCATGTAGCTCTGCATTTTATGCATAAATCTCTATTGTTTCTTGTTTTCTTGTGAACATCCTGGATTCTAGGAATTATTAATGGCTTATGCTATCAACTTTCAAGTTTGTCGAGAAAAGGATGGTTTGCATTGTTCATTCATTTGATTTGCATGTTTCAAGAGGGAGGCAACATAACAAGCATTTGTAAGTTACTATATCTTTTACACTCCTTTCCTACATTATTCATTCATTTTCTTGCATTATTTGATGGAAATGGAATCAGTATCTATTCACAGGATTCATGTCTTTTATGCTTGAAACAAAGAAGAAGGTGCTTGTAAATTGCTCTATCCTTTACAGTGTCATTTTATACTTTTTTACGTCTTTGCATTTTATGACTCCTTGCCTATTATTTCTTGCTCTCTACATTTAAAGCCTTAATGTCTATTCCCCCCTCTTTTTGAATGTTTCTATGAGTCACACTCTATTGTTGAATTAAAGGCTTAACACCATTATTCATTAATGTCAACTTCTGTGCTACCCACTATTACAAATGCAACAATTTTTTTCTCTTCACACGTGCATGTCAGCTGCATTTGAATCTATTGAACTCATTTCATCAACTAATAATTATTTGTTTTTGCTTGTTTTTTCCGATGCCTCTTGTTCTAGCAAGGAAATTTACCATTTGTTACTGCCTTGTCTACATTTATTTTCAATGGGATCAAGCACAACTTGCATTATTAAATTCTGGTGAAACTTCAAGCCCAAGAAATATTTGGAATACAAATAATTATTATTTTCATCAAATAGATTGAAGTGTGGCTAGCTACTTCCATTCTTAATCATGGCTGCCATAGAAATCGACATTGATAAATTACGTTGTTAAGCCTCTAACTCAACGATAGTAATAGAGATTAACACACAAAATGGAGACAATTCTTTAACTCAACAAGAGAGGCTAACCCATAAATGCACTCAAAAATAGAAAACACTAGGCATTAACTCGTAAAAAGAAAAGATGCAAACAACCATGAAATGACACTGTAAAAGGTATAGCAACTTACAAACACTTCATTTTTCCAATTCCAAAATGCTAGACATGAACCCTCCCAAAAGATATTGATCCCATCCTCATAAAACAATTTGAGGTAAACAATACAAAGCGAAAAAAATGAAAGTGTAAAAGATACAAGACTTACAAATGCCACCTTTGTCGCTTCCAACAGGGTAGATCTAAACCCTCTCAACAGAAAAAAAAAAAAAATCAGCGTCATCAAACAACCTGAGAAAATGAACAAACAAGGCAAGTAATACTTTGCTCGACAGACTTACAACTTCACACAGTAAGCCACTAATGAAACCTACAGTTCAATATACTCACAATAAATGAAAAATTTCCCATAGTAAGTGCAATGTATTGCTTAATACTAGAAATATTTCATGGATTTTTAATGTTCTTAGCTATAGCATACCATTATGATAATGGGCTTATGCATATATAGTCCACCATTCCTATTTAATGTCAATAGACTATAATGCAACTGTCATTAATTTCTTATGGTATAAAGTTCAATGATTTGCAATGTTTATTCATTTGCTTAGATTGGCTAACAAGGATGACATCTATGGCTACTCACATAGTCTATATCTATCATAGTTCAAAATGGGGGGAATTGGAAAGAATTTGATTTGCTTTGCTTTGCTTCCCAGACAGTTTTCCAACCGGCATAGAGATGTTTGATACAGATAAATGCTTTTACAAAAAGCATTGCCACACACCAACGCCACCCTGTTGCATATGGTAAATCAAGCCTTGTGCAAAAAAGAAACTGTTATCACTCAATTGTCAATGTCTCTTCTACCCTATAGTTTGTTGCTCAAATTTAGTCAAGATCATTGCTTCCACATATACTAGTTGCATTCTCCATTTGAATTCCCATTTCTCTTTGCCCATATATGCAGATTAAATTATCCAATTCTCTCATTTTTCATTTTCTCATTTGCTCAGCCACTTTGCATCTCTCATATTCAAATAAAAAAGCAAGAGGTTTGAAAGTTCCTATATCTTTTACACTATCATTTTCGTGTTGTTTACTCACTGCCTCAGATTGTTTGATAAGAGAGACATTTGTGTCCATTGACAAGATTTATGTCTCTCATATTGGAAACAAAGAAAGAGTTGGTTTTAGTTTACTATGTCTATCAAATCCATGTCTGTTGAGAAGGTTTGTATCTATGGTATTGGAAGCCAAAAAGGAGCCATTTGTAAGTTCCTATATCTTTTACATATTCATTTTTTCCATTATATATGCATGCACTTAGCAACATTCACCAAGACAGAATATGTCTCTGCTACAAGAGATTATTTCTATCGAATTGGAAACAAGAAACAAGCCATTTTTAAGTTCTTAAATCATTTACAGTGTTGTTTTGTAGTTTTTTCCATATCCACATTTTTTTGGTTAACATCTGCAGTTTCTCATTCTCTGCATTTTATCATTTATTGTCTATTGTTTGTTGTATTGTTTTGTCCCCTATCCTTCACTGCCTTTATTAGTCACTATCTCCTCTTCACTTACAGGCTTAACACCATAATTCATCAATGTTGACTTCTTTTTTGGCCACAAGTAAGAAAGGGTCGTCATCAATGAATTTAGGTGCCAAGTTCACTCGAAAGGACATTTGTAATATTTTTTGTGTCTTGCCTCTTTTTCATATTAATCAATTTCTCTTTCTAATATTTCAATGCATTTTTTCTTTTAACTATTTCTTGCATGAACTAATCACTACTTTTAATCTCTCCATGTAGTTACCTAAATCAATGAAGTTTGAAAAGACAACTCAGTTGGTGGTCAATGATATTCATGCCGCTATAATAACAATGAAATTATTATTTCCACATGCATCAAATTGACTAATTCTATGTACATAAAACTATTTGGATTTCTATAAATTATACATTTCATAATTCATTGTAATGTATCAATATCATATTTTAGATTTGAACAATCCAATCAAGGATATTTTCCTTGTTTTAGATAACGCTTATTGAACAAAACTTATGCCGCCACATATTTTTTTAAATATAGTTGTTGATACAAAATTTATTTGACTTCATGTTATTCCTATACAGCATCACATTCTCTTACATGTATTTATCATTTATCTTATCCCTTTACTTAAGCATTTCTCATTGTCTTGATAAAGAATTAACACGATAGTGTGTTGTTCATTATTAAGAATGGAAGTAGTATTCTCTCTACACGCATGCATTGCAACTGCACTTGAATGTATTAAATGGAAATAAAAACTAGGTCTAAGTAATTAGAAAATGTCTACGTATGAAATCATTAAATCTATGTCTATTGTATTGGGAGCGAAAAATGAGGCATCTATAACTTTGTAGGTCTTCTACAATGTCATTTTATAGTATTTTACAACTCTGTATTTTATGGGTTAATGTCTATTATTTTTTGTTGTCTACATTTTCCGCACGCATGCATTGCAACTGCAGCCGAATTTATTAAATGAAAATTGAAATTAAGTCTAAGTAATTGGAAAATGTCTGGGTATAGAACCATTTAATCTGTGTCTACTGAAAAGATTTATCTTTGTAAGTTTGTTTCTCTCTTACAGTCTCATTTTACAGTTTTTTACATCTTTGCATTTTACAGGTTAATGTCTATTGTTTGTGATTAAATAAATAAAATCTAAAAAATAAATTGTTTTAAAAAAATTGTAATAATGTATACATATGTATATTATCTATATATACATATATGTGCATGTATATTATGAACAACATACATAGATATGTATATATAATGCATTTATATATATATATATAATGCATTTATATATATATATATATATATATATATATATATATATATATATATATATATATATATATATATATATATATATATATATATATATATATATATATATATATATATATATACATATCTATTATTTATAAATGTACTCTAGATGTATTCATATGCATGTAAACATGCATATGTATATGTGTATCTATAAATATATGTATGTATAAGTGCCTATATA
Source organism: Sequoia sempervirens (assembly GCA_007258455.2). Taxonomy (NCBI): domain Eukaryota; kingdom Viridiplantae; phylum Streptophyta; class Pinopsida; order Cupressales; family Cupressaceae; genus Sequoia; species Sequoia sempervirens. The sequence goes on from VDFB02075321.1 coordinate 402,523,030, forward strand.
TACATCTAGATATATGTGTATGCAATTACCCTATACATAACCATACATCCATACTATATATACATATGTATCAATATATATACATGCACATACATATATATATAGAAATGATCATGATCAAAATCTTAGATTATTCTATAACCACTCCTAGTATTCCAAACAATAGATAATGTAAACATCTCACAATGTTTAAAGATCATAAATTATTTCTCAATTGCATGGTTAAATATGACTAATCAAGACATAAAACTTACAAGATGAATCATATATCTAGCCCAAAGATTTTTCTACTCAACATTCACATTCCAAAGACAAATTGAAAAATGATCAATCAAGCTCTTCAAAAAAAAAAATGCATAGCCAAGATCTACACTAACAAAAATTAATTTTGATCACTGGCCTGTGTTATGGAAAAAGTGATAATGACCATCTCATTTCCATGTTAATACTACAATAGGTTATGTGCCTTTTCCCACTCCCTTCTTTCGCATTCAAATTTTCAATCTAATATTGACAATACTTTATTTTTCCGTTGATATGCCCAACTATCCCTCATTTGATTTGTCTATTCTAACTAGTTCGCTAATGTCTATTTCTGTGTACATATGCATGTGTGATTGTATATAAGTTTATGTATGTGTATGTACATATATGTCTATGTATCTATATGTGTATATATATGTATGCATTTATATACATACACATACATACATATATATATATATATATAGTATATATATACACATATTCAAAACCTTGTCTTTAAGCACATAATTTTGAATACTGAGCTAAAATTATTAATTTAAACGACCAAAACAAAAACAATTATGATTTTTTTTTGCTATTTTTTATATATCTATATATCATATATAGATGGAGATCTATATAAATCTATACTATGGATAATATAAAAAAATATAGTGCATATAGATACATACATCTATTATCTATAAATACACTAAAAATGTATATATGTTCCTATATATATACTTCTTTATATATATGCATTCCATTACATGCATACATACACATGCAAAACTATAAATACAAGTGCTTGTGATCAACATCCTACATTAAAAAAGACAAATTGAAAATGATCAATCATGCTCTTCAATTACAATTCAATAAATTTTCTTTACATTTAAATATCCCTAGTGTTTACATTCAAAGTATTTATCAAAACAAAGACAAAGAAAATTCAATGAGTCTACAATTAGCAAGGTCAATCTCATAAGTTTTAAGATGCTTCTATTGAGAAGTTGTTGAGATGATTTAGCATTGTTGCCATTGATGTCAAAACCTAGATCTGAAAGTTTGTGCTCCAAATGATATATAGAAATGATCTATCCTATCTTGTACTATGATGCTACATAGTATGGATGTTATCTTTGATTCGGATATGGCAGTACTTCTTTTGGGACATTAGTGGAAGTCAGTCAATGTAGAATAATGAAGACTACTATTTTGATGCTGGATGTTGTGCTCAAAGCTTACTTCGGGTAACCTTGCTATTTGAACATTCATGTAGCATGTTGCAAGTTTTGGTATGTCTCTTCGGTTGATACTAAAATTGATGATAATCAAGATTTGGTCTTGGTTGTGACATTCCTATCGACTCTGGAATATATTTCATGTAATTCAAAGTTTGTTATTTTCTAATAATTATGTTATGTAATGAATCTATCTTATGTATGACCTATTTATGGGTCCCTTGGTAACGTGATAAGAAGATCTTTTGTGCAACCTATCCTTTGGGTCTGGTGCTAGCGTGCAAGGCCTTATTGAATATCTCAAGGTTGTTCTTCATGCCGACATGTTTTGTGGTGATCTAATTCAAATTGTATTTGGTTGACTTGGAAGAATATGAAGACATTGTGTTCGGTCAACCTAGGAGATTATGATGGCATGGAATGGTATAAGTAAAGGTTTTTTTTGTTCGATGAGATGAGAAGTGTGGAGTATGATGTATGTGAGTAGATAAGAGGGTGTGAAGGAAGAAGTAATTTGTTTTGTAGAGTTTGTGCGAAGAAGTTGTGCAGAAATTTCTTGATCAGATCTACTGCAGACAGATATTGTGCTCTTAACTGGAACTGAATTCATGCATATATAGATATAATTTCATCAGTTCACTTTTGTCAGTGAGACTATTTTTTAATTAGTTGTATTAATTGGGCAGTGAGCCCACCGGCAGTGAGCCTTACCTGCAATGAGCATTTTGGCAGTGATCCTTCTTTAAAATCACCTTAATCGGTGTCACCTTAACCAGTGTTTTATAATTGAGAACTAGCATTATCCTTGGTTTTTCCCTTCTTGGGTTTCCACGTAAATTCTGGTGTTCACTGTCCATGGTGTTCTTATGTGCTTTCATGTTCATTTTTGTTAGATGATTATCTGATTGATTTAAGTTTTCTCCGGACTAATTAAATATAAGAAAATTATTTTATGATAACTAATTCACCCCCCCTCTCAGTTATTTGGACTGTTCAACAGCTTCCACGTGTTAGGTAATTTTTTGCAAAGCACAAAATTAACCCTACATAACAGATTCAATTTATAGAGAATTAAATGATAGCCATGAGATTGAAACATTTTTCCAAATTGAAGGTGTATATTTAGTCAATAGGCTACATATAATGTGAGATTTTAGCTTGGAAAAAGTCTCACACCTACAAACCACTATTGAGTCGTCGGAAAACAAGTTTCAACTGTCATTTAATGGTATAAAATTTGTTGTTTAACAATAAAAACCTCTAAAATATCAAGTAAAACCCTCCAAAATCTCACTTATCACATAAAATCCAGATAAATATTGATTTGACGATTGGACGAGAACATTCTATTTTCATTTGCAATGTATTTTGGTCAATTTGATGGAAATTTTCTTTTTTTATTTGCTAAGCGTTGATGTGGCATCACATGATTGGTTTCTTTTTACATCAAACGAATACATTTTCTTCAATTATGGATACTCAAGTCACAACTATTGAGCATTATATAAACAATTACTATCACAACTATTGAAACATGCTCAACTACTACATTCTCTCCACTTTTGCAAATATCAAAACTCAACCTTCTTCTCCCTGGCAGGGACTCTAGCTCATTTAGAGCTCTTGTTTTGAATTTGTGGTCTATTTGTTAAAAAAAAAAAATTGTTAAATAAGTTTTTGTATTTTATTAAAGTTTTAAATTATTTTTTTAAAAAGAAATGTAATAATTTCTTTTTAAAAATCAATGTGATCAATAAAATTTAAAAAAATGATCTAATATTACATAAAAAGATAAAAATATAAATATTTTAGATTTTTTATATAATTAGGGAATTTGAAATCATGAGTGATTTGGATCAAAGAATTATTTGTCTAACAAATGGTTATGCCTTATTAATCTAAATAGAGTAAGAGGGAATAATCAATCACATACAATACCTATTTGGCCATCTCTAAAATAGTTTTTTGTTGGTCAAATCCTATGCCTACATAATACATATAGTTGAACTTGTAGAATATTAGCCAAGGGAAAATGAAATCAAACAAGGTATATACGCATCTTATGATTTTGTCATTTAAAAACTTAAAGCTCAGTATTAAACCTTTTTAGTTCAGCATGATATAATAATGTGAACATAAGTTAAATCGCTTATAATTATACAATAATATCGTAATACCAAATTCATAAAATCAACATATACTAATATAACTAGTGAAGTTGAATAAGTCAAATAATTTCTTCATAAAATCACAAATACGACATTACTCAAACATCAAACAAAGATTATCATTCAAATACTCATCAACTAGATCTAATAATATGTTCTAACATAAGCATTACTACTAAGACCAAGATAAAACAAGAGTTAAATAAACCTTACAACACAAAATAAAATTCAACTTTCTACAAATAATTATGGTAAGTTCTAAATTTAAAAAGAGTATAAAGATTACAAAACTAAAAATTAAGTTGCATGAGTTATACATGACGACTTTGATAAATGGACACTATTTAAAACCTATTAGGAAAAGGATTTAGGATGAAGCTCATTTACTTGTAAAATGTGTATTGAAAACTTGTTTCACGAGACTTTTGAATTGGACAAGCAAATAAAGCTTAATGATTTTGTGATGGATCTAATCATTCATTGAACTAAATGTTTGGTAGCCCAAAATTTTGTATGAGAAATAAATTGTTAAAAATATATGCTATTCAATTATTCTTTAGATTGATTTGTTGGTAATTTATTATAAATATTTATGTCTTATAGTTTTAAGAATATTAAAATGCTTTTTTATTATTAAAAAAATATTAGCAATGTTCAATTCTCAGCAATTTGCAATGGTCAACTTTCAAGAGAAAATCATGGAGGGATTGTGTTTCAGCGCTAAAAAAGCGATAGTAAATTTTCAAGTGGGAATGGGTCTCAGCTCCGAAAAAGTGACAGGCATTTTTCAGGAGGGAACGGGTTCCAATGCTAGAAAAGCAACTGTAATTACAAAGAAAATGCCAAAACCTCGTCCTCTCGAGGGCCTCGAAGCTTTCAAGGATATGTTGGCTAGTTTTTGAAACATGGACCCACAGGGAATGATACTTGGAAACATGTAAGGTGCAAATCTATTGGAGTTAAGCATAGATTTGTAAAACCTAATTGGGTTCCATTTCTCCCTAGTCAGCATCTTGACCATGTAGTAAGTAGATAGTTTTTGACATTTGTGAAGAAGATAGGGCATCGCAAGACTGCAAGGAGAATCTTACAATTAAAAGAAAATATGAAAAAGATCCAAAGTTTTTGAATAAGCTATATGAAGATAGTGAGTGTAATCTCAAATCTCTTAGGACTTCAAAGTTTCAAGGGAGAGGTGAATCTCAAGGTATGATTCAAAGAGGGTTCCATTTGAATCACACAAGAATTATATTGATGTAGGATTGTCAAGTGTCATCCAAAAGGTTTGAACAACCCAAGATTTCTCTAGCAGGTGCTACTTTGAGTTGGCCCTGAGAAATCAACAAAGGAAATTACAAGATGAATTTAGAAAAGAGGCTTTACAAAATTCTTGGCATCAAGGGATTCAAAAGGATGTACTGGACAACAATAAAAATAAGGAGAACCAAAATGAAAAAGGAAAGGGATCACTTGAGAAGAAGCGGGTCCAAAGGATCATTACAGGATCGTTGCCCAAGAAGGGCAAAAAAACCAAAAACAAGGGTTCCAGGAGGAAAAAAAGGAGAAACGGGCCAAGAAGGAAATCTTGAAAGCAAATCTAGAGACGGAAAGAGCCTACTCATTCAGTGTAGAACAAGCATAACAACACGAAAGAGGAAGGGGGAGATGGTCAAAGGGGTTCCCAAGTGAATCGAAAGGGCATAGTATAGATTGCATTTTTGAAGCATCTATTGTAGCCTCAGGTTAAGGATCTCAGAGAAAAAGCATTGATTTGTAAGTTTGTGAACTTGACCCCTGATTTAGGTAAATTAAAGGAATTATTGGTTGAGGAATGGGAAGGGGTCCAAGTAGTTTTTTATGTAGATAAATCTATGGGGATTTTTGTTGAAAATTTTTGTAATAAAGAGAGGTGCAATATTGTATTTAAAGTTAAATCTTGGATTTTTTAGGGCTCGGGCTTATGCATGCAACCATGGGTTCTGAATTTTAAACCTCAATATTTTTCTTTAAGATTTATTCCTTACTAAATTCAAATGCATGTTTTACCATTGGAATACAAGGTATTGAATTTAATTGAAATCATGGCTAATCAAGGAGGAATTTTTCTCAAACATGACCATATTTTTTTTCAAAACCCTTTAATGCCAGTTAGGGTTTGTGTACTACTTGATATCTCAAAATATTTGTCTCAACAAATCCATCTGAAATAAAAATTTGGGAAATGGGTTCCGAATATCATTTTGGAAACCCCAGATAATGCTTGTGTAAAATGTAATATGTTAGGGCATAAGCCTGTAAATTGTCACACTAGGCTTGATCATGATGATTTAAACTATGGGCAGTATGCTAACGCTGCTACTAGAGATCTTGCCTCAACACCAGATGATAAATCAATATCAAAAATTGTGAAGCATGTCAACAAGGGGACCTGGTGTGAGAAGAAGATAGAGAGCAATTTGGAGATAGGAGGGTAGTCTAAACCGAAAAATATTGTATTCATCTCTTTGAAAACCAACAAGAAGAAGATTTTTTTATGCATATATACATGGATTATTGTCTTAACCTATATTCACCTTCTCTACCCCAAATTTCATAACAACATTTGGACATTATTGTGAGAAAATTGATGTTTGAAGATCATTCAAAGCTCCAAGATGTGTCATCAAATAGACGTAGGGGTGTTTGTCCTACTCTCCTATCTCAAGACTCATCTACATTGATTCAAACTGTTTAGCCTGAAAAAATAGATGAGATAGAATTGCTAACAGAACAATTATTAATATCAGTAGGTTCATAAATGTATGATGAAATAGCAAAGGATTTGGCAGCTGAGGAGGGTTGGGGGGAAGGTGTAGTGGCTCAAGAGGATAGTATAGTGGAGGTAACAAAGCATAAGGTGGATTGGGGGAAAAAAGGGATAACCTATGAAGGTAATGGGTCAGATCATGGTACTCATGAAGATGTAGATCAACATCTGTAGCAAGCAAAGTCTTGCCTGGTAGATCAGGAAGAAGCAAAATATGATTATTCAAAGTTATTGACCATATCGTAGACTCCTCAAGAAATTTTGAAGAAGTCACTAGGGAAGCGGGGAAGGAAATCCAATTTGGCCAAGCTGAAAGAGGAGACCAAAGAAGGGTTTCAAAAAACCATTTATGACTATTCCAAACAAACACCCGAGGAGAGCATGCTACTCTCCTCGAGCGCAATGAAGGTCATTTCGTGGAATGTCAAGGGCATAAATTCCCCTGACAAGAGAGCTCATATCAAGCACCAAATTGATTCTTGTGGAGAAGATATTATTTTACTTCAGGAGTCTAAACTCTCAATACAATCATATGAAACCTCCCTAAAAAATTGGACAAGGTGGAAATCGACCTATTCTCCGTCCTAGGGGGCCTCTAGAGGGCTGGCTACTTTGTGGAACCCTAAAGCAGTAAATGTTATTTCAACAAGGAATGAGTCTAATTGGTAGTTGCTTGAGGTTTCTAAATTTAGCTTGAAGTATTGGTTGTTTAATATCTATGGGCCTAATTCAACAATAGACAAGAAAGAGTTGTGGGATGAAATAACTCGTGTTTTAAACGGCCTAGGTGACACAAAAGTCATTTTGTGAGGAGATTTCAATGCCATTGTTTCACTGCAGGAAAAATTTGGAGGTATTAGTCCACCATTGAGAGTGATTGAAGATTTCAATTCTTTCATTCTCACCAATTCTCTAAAATACATTCTACCATCCAAAGGTAAGTACACTTGGACGAATCATAGAAAAGGATTCTTACAAATTGTTGAAAGATTAGACAGGTTTTTGGTATCTCCAAACTATTTTTTAGGGCAGTAGGGTTTGGAATCTGAAATCCTACCTCTTATTGGCTTTGATCATTATGTGATCTCTTTGCATATTTCAAATGTCTCCCTTCCTTAAGGAAAATTGTCCTTCAAACTTGAAAGCATGTGGTTCAGGCACCCACAGTTTTTGCCTCTGTTGCGTCAATGGTGGATAAATACTTCATTTGAACAGGGTTCAAAAATGTACCAACTTTATAAAAAATTAAAACATGTCAAACAACAAATAAAAGTATGGAATGAACAGGTGTTTAAAAATGTTTTCTAGTAGAAAGAGGTCATTTTTAAAGAGTTATTAACAATTCATGAGAAGATTATTCAAAATGGACTGGATGATGATCCATTTGAGAAGCAAAAGCAATTGCAAAGGGATTGGGAAGAGTCATGTGCTAGGGAAGAAACATATTGGTGTTAGAAATCATGAGAACTATGGCTCCAAGAGGGTGACAGAAATACAAAGTATTTCCATGCTTTTGCACAGATAAAAAGAGCTACATCAACAATATTTTCAATTCAAGAGATGACCTCAGGTACTTGGCTAATGTCTAAAGAAGATATTAAGAGAGAACTTGAGAGATTCTTTTATGAACTTTTATCAGCCCCATAAGGCAAAGATGATCAATGCGGGAAAGATGAAGATGAGATTCTTGAGGCAATTCCCTCTCTAGTTTGAGATGAGGATAATGATGCCCTACTCAAACCTTTTACCTTAGAGGAAGTTAAAGGTGTTTTTTCATTGCCTCTAGATAAGGTGCTAGGTCCAGATGGATTTACAACAATATTTTTTCAAAAATGCTAGGATTTTTTGTGCTATGATCTAGTGTGGGCTCTAGAAGAATCAAGGAGAATGGGTTCCATGCTCAAGAAATTCAATGTGACAAATATTGTAATCATTCCAAAATTAAAAAACCCTAAAACCTTTGCATATTTCAGACCTATATTGCTTTGCAACACTATCTATAAGATCTTTACCAAGGCCATATACCTCAAATTATGGCCTTTGATTCCAAAGATTATCTCTTAGGATCATGGATGCTTTGTCCTAGGTCGTGAAACATTTGAAGGAACATTAATAGCGCATGAGACCCTTCACTCAATTTATTTTGATCATTTACCTTTTTTCATTATTAAGTTGGACATGTTGAAGGCTTATGATTGAGTAGATTGGGATTTCCTTAACAAAGTTCTGGAGAAATTTGGTTTCAAAGGAAAATGGCGTAGATGGATTAGATCGTGTTTGTCAAGAGAAAAGTTTTCTATCATCCTCAATGGTTCACCTACGAGATTCTTTGCAGCATCACAAGGAGTGAGACAAGGGGATCCATTATCCCCCTTTCTATTCATTATAATGGTTGAGGCACTTAGTAGATTAATTTCTTATAATCAGAGCCTGGGACTTTGGAGAAGCATTACTATTTCAAACACAAACATTTCAATAAATCACTCTCTGTTTGCAGATGAGACCATATGTTTTGGTAGATCAAATGTGGATAAAGCCATTCAAATCAAACAAGTGCTTGACAGGTATTGCTCAGCATCAAGTCAGAAAGTTAATGCCTCCAAGTCTAAAATTTATGTTTATCTTTTCAATACAAAAGAGGTTATAAAAAATAAGATAATTAAAATATTGGGTTTTAAGCAGGCAGAGTTTCCATGTATGTACCTGGGTATTCCTTTTTTCAAAGGTCCAAATAAAGTTGCTTATTGGGTTAAAGTAATAGAAATTAAAGACTAGGATTCTAATGTGGAAGGCACGATGGTTATCATTATCAGGAAGAATCCTTTTAATAAAATCAGTATTATTTGCAATCCCTAACTACTTTTTGGTGGTTCTTAAGGTGCCAAAGACTGTTATCCTTGAAATCAAGAGCATTATTAGAAATTTTCTATCGAAGGGTAATATCAATGATTGCAAAAAAGTTCCTCTAATATCCTTGGACAGCATGGCATTGGAAAAATCCAAGGAGGAGTAGGCATCCACAATATCTCAATTAGGAATAAGGCATTTGGGGCCAAGTTAGTATGGCAAATGTACACAAAACCTGAATCGAAGTGGTGCAAGCTAATGCAGGCTAAGTATCTTGACACTTCAAGCCCCTTGAGGATTCTTACCATTTCAAACATGCCTTCAAGATCGGCCATGTGGAATTTCTTGACATCATGTAAATTGATTATTACTTCATTCATTACGTGGGAAATTCATGATGGAAAAAGCGTGAAGTTTTGGGAGGACTCGTGGAATGATAAGCCCCCTTTGGAAAAAATTCAAGAATTACAACGGGTAAGGGTTGTATTGTCAAGAGAATGGGGTGAAATTTTTTTGGATTATGTACATTCAACAAAAGGCCTAATAGGTAAAGTAATCTGGAAAAAATATTCTAATTCATCTCTTTCTGCCAATCAATTTTCATTGCTTCAAGACATTCTAAAAAGTAGAATTGTGTTCTTTTCGGGAAATGCTGATAAGATTTTGTGGGCTCCTTTGAAAGAGAGCTCCTACTCAGTGAAGCAAGGATATAAAGTTCTAATCTACCGTAAAGAATAGTTGGCTTCACAAAGGTCTTATTCATTTTGCTGGAACAATAAGTTTCTTCCAAAAGCTAGGAGTTTTGTATGGTTAGCTTTACGAAAGAGAATTTTAACAAGTGATCACTTAAATAAACTGAGTATTGTTGATCCTTTCAAATGTCCCTAATGTGAGGAAGAGCTGGAGAATGTAGACCATTTGTTTGTACAATGCAGTTTTGTGCAAGAATGCTGGAATTTTGTAAAGAGAAAGCTGAACTTATGCAACCCTTTGCCAAATTCTATTTGGGACATCTTCTAGAGTTGGCCATTATTGTATAAAACCTCTTTTTTTTGCAATTGTATGGAAAGTTATTCCACCACTAGCAATATGGAATATATGGTGGGAACACAATTTATGCATTTTCAAGAAATCAATTTCTTCAATTGAGGTCGTCAAAGTCAAAATTGAAAAAGCAGTTTCAAAAGTGGTTAATGCTTATGTTCTAAAGCATAAGAACACGTCTTCCTTGTTCACAAGTTGGGATAACTCTATTCTGAAAAGCTAGAAGAACATAATTTTGTCATTTGCAGGAGGATTACATCAAAATAGCAGAGTGAAGGTGAATAGAAAAGAAATCAAATGGAAGCCCCCACGTTCTATTTTTTTCAAACTTAACTTTGATGATGCTTCTAGAGGTAACCCAGGCATCTCAGGGGTAGAAATTTGTATCTGAGACTCTTTGGGATCAGTAATAATGGCTAGTTCATTTTCACTCCCAGTGGGCATGAATAATGTGGTCGAGGCTCAGGCAATCTTGGCAAGTTTGGAAATTTCCCTCAAATTGGGTGTTGTACAAATTCATATCGAGGGGGATTCCTTAATTATAATCAATGCCTGCAAGGAGAGAAAGGCACACAATTGGTTTTTGATGGATAAGTTTTAATATTGTATCATCCCACACACTTACAAAGAGGGGAATGGCATGGCAGACAAATTAGTGAATATGGGTTGTGATGGGAAAGAAATTGTTGTGTATAATGACATAGAATTGCAAGCATATCTGAAAGTCGTTGCAATAGCTATAAAGGAATCCATGACTTTGGCCACAAGCAGCAGTTGAAAAGTTTACAAGGAAGGTTTTTGACAAATTTTTGAAGCAACAGTTTCCGGAGCATCAAGTTCTGGAGCAACAGCTTTAGAAAAAATAGTCCAGATTTGGCTAGAGATATTTTAGTGGTATCAGAGTAACAAGATCTTAATGAGCGGCAGTAGAAATGGATCCATAAGATGCAGGCCTATAATTTTGATATTAAGAATGTAAAAGACAAGTAGAATGTTGTTGTTGATGCCAAAATTATGGAGCACCAAGTTTTGGAGCAACAAATTTAGAAAATATATATCAAAGTTGGCTTGAGAAAGAAGGGTGCAAGGTCTCATTTCCAGACATGATCTCAATAGCGCAGGAAGTCCCAGGGGAGAATTCAGTCCACGGGTCATGCAGGGGTTTTTATTTCTTTCCTCCATCACTCCTACTATACACATAGATGAGCCCTTTGTGGAGGAATCCCCCTTGTTTCTTCTTGCTCTGAGGACATGGATGATAATATTTCTTGGATTATTGTATAAAGTAGGAAGAAATGTCTTCCCAAATGTATCCCTTAATCTCACACTAAAGTGAAGGGTGTGAGATTGAATAGAGTTGGTTCTAGTATTGTCTAGATTGGATCTTGAGGATCTTTATTGGGTTTTTTTGGCTGTTGTACTTGACTACTTAGTTACAATTTTGTCAATCTATATTTCATTTTGATGGGTGGTTTAGTTTTTATGATATCTCATGGTGCTCATTTCATTTTCTTAATGATTTTTTTCGTTGTAAAAGGGTTTGGGCCCTTTCAAAACCTACTTTTATCAATATCAAAAACCACATGATGTTTGACATAGTATAAGTGTTGAATTTTGATCCTTATATAACAAGCACCAAAAGGTATTAATTAACATTACTTGGACTTCATCTTGAGTATTACAACAAAGGCACGTAGTTTTTGGAGTAAGAAATTATCAAGAATAGATTTGTGAAAAGTGGACAACATTGTAAATTAGGTCAAAATTGCACCCCATCTAGCTAATGTGCAAGGGTCAACTACACATTTGTTTCAAATTAGTTATATTAGATATGAATTTTATAACCAAGACATTCTAGGAACATTCCATTAGCTAGATCATGCCACATTGATGCTCCATCCTCATCAAAAGAGTGAAATCTATCTTGAACCTCTTATTTCAATGTAACATTTATGTCGTGTTAGTGACTCAAGTTTTCAAGGTTTAATTTGTGTGGTATGGGAAAGGACCCAATATTCATGCCTCTCAAAATCTTGTGGTGATTTTGAATGACCAATTTGTATAGTAGCTTCCTTGGAAAAATTATTCCACCATATTGACATTTGTAAAAAGTGCTAAAAGCAAGGCTTTTTAATCCTCCCATGGTAGTTTATTGTGACATAGTCTTTGAAATTATTGGTACCAATAATTAACCATTTTCTCTAGTCTTATCCATACTAACATTCAATGCATTTATTTAGTCCTCTTTTACAACATCCCTAATGCCTAATAATGTAAACACACAACTAATAAGTTCAAAAATTTGACCTATTTAGTACACTCTCAACCTAAAGAAATTATTTTAGTAGTGTATTGTTGTTAAATTGAAACCCCAACCTTAATTGTTTCCTTTCTCAATCTTAAGAAAACATGACCCAATCTTTGATCTCATTTCCTTATGATTTCCTTTGATTGAGTAGAGGATGCATTCAATGTTTGATGTATGTACAAAGTAAACAAAGCATATCATATGTTTGATGCATACATATAGTAGATGGGGAAAATGAGACTTCTTTTCAAACATTCAAGAGGAGGAATGAGGGACTTACCTACAATTTTGGAGCTTTGGGAGTAGGTTTCATGGTGCCTTCTTAACTCTATTCTTTATGGATAACTCAATAAGTGTATTGGAAAACAATAATTTAGTCTTGATTAAGGTGTGTTGTGTCCTGGTTTGTTGAAATCTTGCATATAAGTGTTTTCTTTGGTGATTAGGGACATTAGAATCAAATAATAGATCTCATCATGCTAGAAACTTAGAAATTGAGGACAAAGGGAAGCCAATTTGGCAAAATACAATGGATGTTTAAGCTTCTATAAATGTTGATCCATATACAAGAAATGGGGTGGAGTAGGCAAGTGCTATAGAGCAAAGAAAAATGAGTAGGAAATATGAAGTTTGATTTTGTATATTGCATCATTGGTTTACATAATTTATTATTTTTATAGGATTTTATAGAAAATAATTGATATCATATATTCTTTGGTTTCTATTGTACATCACATGGGAACCACTCAAAATTTTGTTGCATGATAGGTATTTTGTATAAGGAGTGTTGATATTTTGTTTCTCATATTTATAAAGAGATTGTTGAATGATTTACACAATAAAATACAAGAGAATTTTAGTAGTTAGTTTATTTTTATTGGGAAGGCATAGAACCTCTAGTTTTCTACACCTTGCTTGAAAGAAATACAACCAAACTAAAAGGTTGTTTTCATCTTGAAGGATGTTGTGTATTGTGAAAGTTTTGTATGACCATTGCACCTAAGTTAACCTTGCTTGGTGCAAAGTATATATTGACTAGTGATTCTCTTAACAAATTATTCTAGTAATGTTATGCATCTTGAAAACAACTATCAATTTTTTTGACATGTCTCACACTAGTGTACATAATCTTGATGATGGATCACATAGTGTGATTCAAAAAAAAAAAAAGAATAAGCAGGAAATGAGGGTCTCGACCCTTTACAAAATTTTCCATAAGGAAAGACAAAACAAGCCTCAAACGGGCTAGAAACAACAAAATAAAAACATTCCAAAGGATTGAGGTACAATTGTAATGAAGCTTCTAAAAACAATTACAAACAATAGAAATAGCTCGGACCCCCAAGGTCCACCTTAAACAATGTCAAGCTTTGTACGAGTTGGCCTCTTGCCCAAAACTTAAGCATTAGTTTGGGATAATGATTTAGGAAAACCTTTCTTCATCCTCCTAACAATATTCTAGGGGATATTATCTTCCAAAATATCACAACAAAGGAAAGAACCGAGGGGGGGGCATTTTCCCACAAAGAACCCATCAACGTGCAAAGAAAGAGCAATAGAATGGCAAGGAAAAACATGACCTTCCACCACATGAGTAATCTGGAGTTGATCTAAAGTTGAAGGAAAAGTAGGTTGTGAGATCAGGGTAGGAAATCCCAATAGAGTTTGAAGGGCATGTCAAAGCCGCACCAAATCCTAAGCATCATCGTCTTGAGAGGAGTCATGGTGCAGGAGCACCATTCAAGGGTGTTAATCCATTTAGGTATATGAGATCTAGGTTATAGGTTTTTGAGTGGAATATGTTTAAATAAGGTCTATGAGACCACTTTTGGATTTAAATGATTATATTTGAGTTGTATTAGGTGTCTAGGTGATCAAATTTTGCAAAATGTGCAAAGTAACGAAAAGTTGTCAAGTTAAAGAATGTAAAGTGTAAAAGTTGCAATTTTGTCTTTTTAAGGGAATTTGAAGTCATTTAAGTTTAAGGGACAGTTAGGAAGTTATAGGCATTTTTTTTTTATGGGAATTAGTTTAAAAAGGGATAGGAACTCGAAATGTGGTTGTTGAATGCATTGTGAAGTTTGAAGATTCAATAAAAAGGTTGCTTTCTCCATCTTTTCCAGATTTCTTTGTTGTAGAAGCAGATTTACCAATCCGTACAGGACCTTTTGGCCACAAATTTATTTTTTATTTTGTAGTGTAGTGTTTCAACTCTCATTTGAATTCATTTTGAGGCTTTTATTTTGAATTTTGTTCATTTAATCTTAAAATCACTCCAACCAGCCTGAACAAGGTATCCTTTGGTTTGAAGAGTTAAAAAGCATGTTATAAACCATCCCACCTTTCTGTACGGCCTGTTACTTGGTGGGATGGATTTGATTCATTAGGGAAAGGTGAGATAATGAACCATTTGAGTGGGGAAGGTTTGAGAGAGGGTTGGGTGTGAAGCCCAAGGAGGAAAACTATGAAATTCCTTGTGAAATTTGAGGTTTTTATGAGTCAAGTTGAGTTCTGATTATGGGAAATGTTATTTTATGTTGAAAATAGAATGAGTAGGGAATTTTGAGTCTATTTGCAGAGCTATTAAGGTTTGGAGAGTTTGGGGAGTGTGAGTCTCATTAAACCCTAGGGTTTCTAGGCTCCTTGAGAGGGTTTTATGGTTTGGCCATTTGGAGGTTGAATCTCTGAGGACTGATTGAGGAATTTTGGGTTTTGAGACATATGATTTGCTTCCCCAAAGTTTCAGGAAGTTTGGCCATGTTTAAAGGGTGGTCCCTTTGTAAATTTGGGCTAATTTGAGCCCCTAAAAGTGCTGGAAACCTGATTTTAGCCATTTGTTTCAAAACAACATAAGGTGATTGTTTGATATGTTATTTAGCATTGAAATGGGTCCCTGATATGAGTGGTGTTGAGAACTGAAAGGGTGTGTGAGTGGTGCAAAACCCAATTTAGTGGTTTTGTTGTGCTAAAAGGAGACAGTGTGAAGTTGTTGAATGGTGTGATTCAGGTAATTTGTGAATTGAAATTTGTTGTCATTGTTTGGAATTGTGTTTGGTGAGTTTGCAGGCCTTCCCCTACTGCATCAAAGTGGTATCAGAGCAAAGGTACCAGATTCCTGTAGAAGAGGATTGAAGATTGTGAAAGAGTGATTGGAAGGTGGAGAGGCAAGTCTTCAAGATGCCACCAAAAGCAAAGAACAGAGCAAAGGAGATTAATGAAATGAGAAACCAATACATGAAGGAGATTAGAGAATTGAAATAGATATTGGCAGCCCTAGAGACCAACAAGAGAAGAGAATCAGTTGAGAGTAGTGAGTCAGAAGAAGAAGATGATGAAGACTTTGAGGATGTTGAAGAAGACCTTGAACCAGTAGACCAGAGAATAGCCAAGTTGATAAAGGTTGTAAAAGGTGACAAATACAAGGTAAAGATTGATGTCCAAAATTTTGGTGGTAATTTGAATGAAGAGGAGTTGTTAGATTGGATAGCTTGTTTGGATAATTGTTTTGAATGTGAAGAGATTCCTGAAGAACAGAGAGTGAAGATTTCCAAAACAAAGCTTAAGGGTCATGCACTTGTATGGTGGGATTATCTATAGTCAGAGAGAAGGAAACAAGGAAAGTCTAAGATTGTGGATTGGGACAAGATGGTGGCTAAGTTAAAAGGTAATTTTCTCCCTTCAGATTATCAAGTTCAAATGTTTAAGAAGTTGCAAAATTTGAGACAAAAGGAAATGGATGTAAAGACATACACTGAAGAATTTTATAGATTGAGCATGAGGTCTAATCACAACGAAAATGAGGATGAGAAAATTTCTAGGTACTTGGGAGGCTTAAGAATGAATATACAAGATGAGTTGGCTTTGACTAATCCTAGAAATGTAGAAGAATGTTACAAAATGGCATTGAAGGTTGAAGAGAAAGTGAAAAGAAGACAAGAGAAAATAGTAAGAGGAAGAGGCAGCACCATGAGAGGAAGAGAAACAATTTCTACTCCAAGGCAAGCAACTAAAAATCAAGGAGAAGAATCAAGCAAGAGAGATGAACAGGTTACTGATTCTTGAGGTGGATATAGAGGCACAAGGGGAAAATTTGGAGGTGGAAGAAGTTCTAACACTTGCATAGGAAGATGTTATCATTTCCAAGAATTTGGACATCCTGCTTGGAGGTGCCCTGAGAAGGCTAGTTCATCAACAAATGGAGGAGAAAGAAGGTTTGAAAGAAGAGCACAAATAGTCCATGAAGATGAGGCTGAGAGTTCAAATTCTAATTCACTTTGTGTTGCTCCTGAGATGGGTGAAATGTTGATGATGAAGACGCAATCCTTGAAGACCACAAAGGAAAGAGAGTTGCTTCAAAGAAGGGCCTTGTTCAAGACATCTTGTAGATGCAAGGATAAGGTATGTAGAGTCATTGTTTATTCAAGTTGCACAAGTAATATTGTGTCAAATGAGATGGTAGAAAAGTTACATTTGCAAAGAGTGCCTAGGGAGAGACCTTATAGGGTATCATGGGTCGGTGATAAGCAAACCTTGGTGGTGAATGAACAAGTAAAAGTGGAGTTTCAAATAGGGCAGTATAGAGATGAAGTCCTTTGTGACATTCTACTAATGACTTGTTGCCACATGTTGTTGGGTAGGCCCTAGCAGTTTGACAAGTCAGCGATATATCATGGTAGGAAAAATACTTACACTATAGAGAAGAGTGGGAAAACATTTTTGTTGACTCCATTGAATGAAGGAGTGAATGAACATGGTGAGATGATCATGCTTGGGAGAAAGGAGTACATTACTGTTGGTGAAAGTAAAGGCAAGTGTGTGGATTTAGGAGATAAGGCAAACCAAGTTAATGTGCAGGTAGTAAGTAAGGAGAGTCATAGTAATGAGCAGATAGTGCCTAAGGAGAATGTTTATAGTTGGCAAAGAAAAGTAAATGGAGTAGTATCTCAGACTCGTAAAGGATAGATTGAGAGAAGAGAGCCTTTGGAAAGGAAAGAGTAAAAGGATAGCATCATGATTGGGGCAGTGGAATGTCCTATAGCACAGAATAAAACAAAGAATCAATTAAAGGGTGATGCAGGTGGTTGGGCAATGAGCAAGTGGACAGTGGTTCGTGATAAGGAAAGGACAGTAACAAAAGGCAGAGAGGTTGTTGGTACAGAGGTTTATAGGAATGACAGGGTAGTAAGATAGATGAGGAATGATGGGACTGATGTAACAGTTGGTAAGACAAAGTATGAAGCAAGTACAGGTCTGACAAAGAATCCTAAATGCATGGGTACAATGGAAAACACAGAGGCAGGTCTGAGAAAGACTAACAATTACAAGAACACAATGGTCAGTGATGGAAATGTAAGGAGAAACAACAAGGGATGGAGAATGGAACTAAGTGCAGGGTTGATAGTTGTAGAAAGATAGATTACAAATGTAAAGAAACATGGTATGGCAGAGTTTGGAGTTAATAGTGATGATAAACATCCCTTAACACAGTATACACAGTTGGATTCTAAAGCAAAGGAAGATAAGATGGTCAAGGATAGTAAAGAGAAAAACGATCTTGATAAAGAAGATCAAAGAGGACAAAAACATGGAGCATATCAAGGAGGACATGTTACATTGCACTTTCCAAGAGACTTGGAAAAGCTTCAAGCTGGGGGTGTATGGTGCAGGAGCACCATTCAAGGGTGTTAATCCATTTAGGTATATGAGATCTAGGTTATAGGTTTTTGAGTGGACTATGTTTAAATAAGGTCTATGAGACCATTTTTAGATTTAAATGATTATATTTGAGTTGTATTAGGTGTCTAGGTGATCAAATTTGCACAATGTGCAAAGTAAGACAAAGTTGTTAAGTTAAAGAATGTAAAGTGTAAAAGTTGAAATTTTGTCTTTTTAAGGGAATTTGAAGAGTCATAAGTTTAAGGGATAGTTAGGAAGTTATAGGAGTTTGGTTTTGGTTGGAATTAGTTTAAAAAGGTACAGGAACTCGAAATGTGGTTGTTGAATACATTGTGAAGTTTGAAGATTGAATAAAAAGGCTAATTTCTCCATTTTTCCATATTTCTTTGGTGTAGCAGTAGATTTACCAGTATGTACATGACCTTTTGGCCACAAATTTGTTTTGGATTCTGTAGTGTAGTGTTTCAAATCTCATTTGAATTCATTTTTAGGATTTTATTTTTAATTTTGTTCATTTAATCTTAAAATCACTCCAATCGGCCTGAACAAGGTATCCTTTGGTTTGAAGAGTTAAAGAGCATGTTATAAACTATCCCACCTTTTTGTATGACCTGTTACTTGGTGGGATGGATTTGATTCATTAGGGAAAGGTGAGATAATGAACAATTTGAGTGGGGAAGGTCTGAGAGAGGGTTGGGTGTGAAGCCCAAGGAGGAAAACTATGAAATTCCTTGTGAAAATTGAGGTTTTTATGAGTCAAGTTGAGTTCTGATTATGGGAAATGTTATTTTATGTTGAAGATAGCATGAGCAGGTAATTTTGAGTCTGTTTGCAAAGCTATTAAGGTTTGGAGAGTTTTGGGAATGTGAGTTTCATTAAACCCTAGGGTTTTTAGGCTCCTTGAGGGGGTTTTATGGTTTGTTCATTTGGAAATTGAATCTCTAAGGTCTGATTGAGGAATTTGGGGTTTTGAGACATATGATTTTCTGCCCCAAATTTTCAGGAAGTTTGGCCATGTTTAAAGGGTGGTCCCTTTGTAAATTTGGGCTAATTTGAGCCCTTAAAAGTGTTGGAAACCTGATTTTAGCCATCTGTTTCAAAACAAAATAAGGTGATTGCTTGATATGTTATTTAGCACTGAAATGGGTCCCTGATATGAGTGGTGTTGAGAACTGAAAGGGTGTGTGAGTGGTGCAATACCCGATTTAGTGGTTTTGTTGTGCTACAAGGAGACAGTGTGAAGTTGCTAAGTGGTGTAATTTAGGTAATTTGTGAATTGAAATTTGTTGTCATTGTTTGGAATTGTGTTTGGTGAGTTTTTAGGCCTTCCCCTACTGCATCAAGTCATCTGATAGATAATCAAGGGCACAAATAGTCAAGTGATCTTCATTAGCATTCATCCACCAAGTGATAGTTCCCTTACGTTGAGAGAGAGGACAATCCATAGTCATGTGATCAATGGAGAAGCAACGTATGCATTTGAAAGGGAGACCCTCATAATCAAGAGTTTGAGTCCAAGGATTTTCCCTAAACATTAAAACTACATCCCCATGAAGAGGCTTGGAGATGTTAATGTCCACATGCGAGAAAAAGTAGAATGCCCCATGTAGGAAGTGGTATTTTTGACCTTTAAGAAGTGACCAATAGAGTTTCCTATGGCCTCATATCAAAAAACCTCACAAAACTGGAGGGGGGAGATTTAGAAGTCTAACCCACACCGAATGCACATTTAAAGGTTTATAGGAAGAGGGTTAAATGAAGTTTTCCAAGGCTTTAAGGAGAGAGAGTGCTCTTCCTAAGACCACAACTTAATATGCAACACCAAATGTTTGTCCTTTGAAGAAGCAAAAGAAGCAATGAAGAAACCTTTAGCACAAGGGAAGAGCTCAATATTACCCACCATAAGAGGCCTCCAAGAATCTAGCACCCAATTGTGAAGGCCTGACAGAGAAGGCCAAATTTTGTAGAATCTACACACCAAACCCCTATGTTAATAGAAGTCCTCTTTTTCACCACATCTGAGCCACAAATCACCACCAGGAGGATTTTAAACAAGGGATGGGACAAAATTTCTCCTTCAAAGGGAAAGTAGCACTAGCACTAGCACCTGCAACATTAGTAAAGCTCCTACGACTAGAAGGAGGCTTTGCCCCACCATTGAGAGTAGAAATAGTTGCAAAAACCTTGGGTGCAAGTACCATAGTAGGGAAGGTGCCAATATAAGTTGTAGCAATAGCATGCACATTGCCAAAAAAAGGTAATACACCAATAGTAGTTGAGACATTAAACCCAGAAGTATGACACACCTGCAACAAAATAAGATAAACCCTTAATAGGTGATTCCTCAACCACAACAAACCACACACCAACAATAAAATAAATAGCAATAGTAGATTATCCAGTAACAAACAGTGCACCAAGCACACCCACAATAGATGAAATGGTAGTAATAGACGACCTAGAGACTAACGATGCACCCACAACAAAATGCACACCAATAGCTGAGGGGACTACAACACTAGACATAGAGGAACCATGGATCCATGCAACAAGCAATGAATGAGCGAGATTAGGAGAAAGAGAGTCCATTTTAAAAATTCACATTGCTCATGTGTGATTCAAAATGTTGATACAAATATTTCACATAGTTTTCTACCATAAGCATTCTAATTCACTTTCATGGAC
This sequence comes from Sequoia sempervirens, assembly GCA_007258455.2. Lineage (NCBI taxonomy): Eukaryota > Viridiplantae > Streptophyta > Pinopsida > Cupressales > Cupressaceae > Sequoia > Sequoia sempervirens. The sequence continues at coordinate 402,544,054 of VDFB02075321.1, forward strand.
TATGGAAATATCATGTCTTTAATTGGTGTACATAATTATTTCAAGCTTGGATTCTAGCTTACATCGTTAAGAATCTATATAGAAAATGATAATTTTCATTGACTTTTTTAGAGGTTTTTCTTCATTTATTAATTGAAGAAACTTGAAAGTTTATGAATTATAGTGAGGATTTTTAGAACTCTTGATATCTTTGTTAATGTGTGTTTAACTTTGTGAATTTTTTAGTGTGTTCTTAACTCCATGAAATTAATTATATGAACTCATAACAAGACTTACAAGCTAGAGCCTCTAGCACAAAGCTTTGGTCTCCTTTTTGTGTTTCAAATAAGCTCTACTTGAAAGTGTGATTTCTCTTTATTTTATCATCAATTAACTAATTTGATTGGTTTGGCTTATTATGAATCATGCTTTTGATAAGTTAAGTAGCATTTACAGGGTGTTGTACCCTTTACACGAAGAGAAGCAGGGTTTTTAAAGGGCCCAAAACCTTGTACAGGGCAAAGAAAAGGAAACTACCAAACACCAAAGTCTCAGACTTTACCAACTAGCGGAAACACCATAGAACCACAACAGACTAATAGCCCACCCTAACACCAAATACCAGGGGCAAAGAACACTTAGAATAACCAACATTCCTAAGTCAAATATAGAGAAACATCAAAGGCCTTCAGCTAAAAAACTTAAACCCAAAACATAGGACCGAGGGCCCAAAAAATAGCCTGGACCAATCAGGCAACAAACCACCTATAACAGCGAGACTACCGTAGACCTCTTGCTCATATTTGGAAAAATTGAGCCTAACAGATTCCCACTAGAAGAGGGGGAATAAAAAAAATTATACGAAGAAACATTCTTCAAACTACACCATCCAACCGTACACCAACCCCAAAACCACCTCAAAAGGATAGGGCTCCCCTCTATATGAGAGGAAGAAGTGGGGACCAAAACTACCAAAGACACCTCCCTCCAGAGCGAGCACGTTCCACCTCGATAGGAACTAGCAACAGAGAGAATTACTTCCCACCATTTCTACAACCTCCAGCTCCACCTCAATAGGAGAGGACTTCACCTTAATAGGAGCAATATTCACTTCTATTGAATACAGTGTTAGTAGAACATGGTAGCAAGCAAGAACTCCAGTAGAAATTGAAAAGGAAAACACTCCTCCTTTGGCATCCAAAAGGACAGAAACAATAGGAAGGACAACAACAACCTCCTAGCCAACATATTATGAATCATGTTGTTACATTGATTGCTTAAGTATTTTAGATTTTTTTTTCATGCCAAACACATACTTTTTATTTTGTTCATCATATTCAACTTTAATTTTCATACTAGATCCAAACTATTAAAGTTTGAAGGACAATGATGATTTTTAGAGAAAAATGGTTGTTTGAATTGTTATCTCTATTTTGTAAATATGTTTCTTCCTTTTTTGGAAGAAATGATAACTCCCGTATATAATTAAGAATAATTTTTTCTTTAATTAATTCCATATTTTTGAATTGTTTGTGCTCATTTCTCTTTGATTCAACTACAAACATGTTGAGAGTAAAAAAATATTTTATAAGGATTTTGCACTAACAAGTTGAATGCAATTAAAATATTGGATCGCATGTTTGCTTGATATAGAATGAGAACATATGTGGCCTTGCATCTTAATTTTTCTACTAACATGATGTCAAATGAAATTAAAACATTGGGTCACATTTTTTCTTGGTTGATAAAGTATGAGAAAATATGTGGTCCTCCATTTTATTTAGTCAATGCATAGACTACAAGCAAATGAATTGATGAGAAAAATTTGATCTTTATTGAAGAAATGACCATAATTAATGGATCACCTCTTCAAGAGACCAAATTAGAACTTATATTTGCATCATCATAGTCTTAATTATAGATATGACTGATATAAAATACATTATAAAATAACTAGAGGACTAGATTATAAGGTGGTCTTAAGGGCCAAGATGACTGAGTTAATAAATTCATCGGTATGATGGATAATGTATAGGATTTTAATTTCATGTTAACAAGGTCTTCCTCTTCTACAACAGGGTACAATAAGATTCTTGCACCCTTGGCACTTCTCATCAATAATGGAGCACCATGTCTCATGTTCCTTCCAAGGAGTTCAATTATCCTCACTTTTTGCTTCCTTTTTAATTTGGAAAGAACAACCACAATAACCACATCATATTTTGCAACCTTATCTTTTTCCACATCATTTATCACTTCTATGAAAGCTCACTCTTTGTGAAATCTCTAGATCACAAATAACAGGTCTACTTTCCATGGTGCTTGCCTCTTGATCCATATCATAGTTTTCAAATAATGTGGAAGGCATAAATTGTTTTGCTAAAACAATGGATGGTAGGGGAATAGGCCTTGAACTTGCAAATGCAAGTTTTGATATAGGCAAAGGGATGTACAATGCATCGAATTCCATGGAGGTTTAATTTATATAGTTTGAGTAATATGGGAAGAGATGGAGATTTGTCAAGGGTTTTGGTGCAAGAGCACCCTTGATGCAATTTTAAGTTATATTGTGAAACTTTGATTTTTTCTTTGTTTTGGCTTTATTGATGTAAATAAGGTCATTTGAGACCATCCTAAGTGGTTTAGGACCATTTTTGGTCATTTGGTGAAATTTAGGCAAATATTGTAAAAATTGTAAAAGTTGCTCAAGAAAGGTGTTTTCTCAACAAACTAATCAAAAGGTGGTTGAAAATAGTTGGTTTTGGTTGGAAATGTATAAATTCACCCTCAAAAACTCGAATTTTGGGTTGGAGACATTATTTTTGAAGTTTGATGAATGGAAACCTCAAATTTTGTGTGCATTCTTTGATTCTTACATTGTTTACAGGCTAAAGTTGTGCATTGTACGGCTTGGTATGGACTCATATCAAGAATTATAATATATGGATGGAAATATATTTGCTTCTAGTTTACAATTATTTTTGTCTCATTGAATTTTATTGAATTTTGTGGGAGATATGACTATTTTGATGAGACTGCCCTATTCTAACAATATTGTGCAGAATTTGCAGTCCGAAAAATGTGATGGTACGGATTGTACAGTCCATATTTTGATCTAAAACCAATTTTATTTTCTTTCCATGAGAATATACTTCAATTTTTTTCAAGTCTCATCAAATTTCATTAAGATTTGAATAAGTTATGACCATTTTTGTGAGGGCAGGTTTGGACCCTACCTAGGGTTTGTAGTTTTGGGGAAAATGCAATAACTTTCTTTTCCACCATTGGATCTTCATAAAAATTGGAGGAAAAGTCTATAATTATTTTATCTTCAATCTCACCAAAGCGATTGGCTTCATTATTTGTTTTGTGAAATTTATTAATGACAGTTTGTTGCATTAAATTGTGGGCTGCCATGGCAATGTTTCCAATGTGAACTAGAATGCACTTAATCATTGTTTGAGATGAATTAGTTTATGAAAGTTGTAAAGTGAATCAATTTTGTTGTATTTTTGTCATTGTTGATGATTTCTCAGTTGTGTTATTGCAAAGTAATCCAAGAATTCCTAAGAGCAAGAATTTTGTATCATTGCTTTGAATGATTGCTTGAGTTGAATTGTAATCCTCCTAGCTCTGCATCAAGTCTAGGGAGGTTACTGATTAGAATTGAGAAGTGGGTTTTTAGTAGATATTTTTCTTTTGCAGGATGAGGTTGTAATGAATTTCCCTTACATCATTACTCAATTTATTGATGTCTATGTAGATGGGCATTTGTATACATGAACTAAGTTAAGATATTGTTCACTATATTGGATGGTTTCAAGGTTTCTATGCATTCAAGTAGAAACCCTAAAGAAATTTCTACGTAGATCATAGTAGAATGTGCACTAAATTTTTGCACTATTGAGATGGTTTCAAGATTTCTATTTATTCAACTAGAAACTCTAATGAAATTTTAGGTAGGCCATAGTAGAATTTGCACTAACATTTTGCACTATTGAGATGGTACAAAAGACATCTTAAATATAGCTAATGGTAGATTCTTTTGTGAGGATTTTCCTAACAACTCTTCTTATTGCAAATTCTTGTCAAGATTCCTTCTTTAAGACAACATGATGTATGATTGTTCAAGAAAACCACTTTGTTTCTCACATTGAGGAGCTTCAAAGACTTGCACAACAAAATGTGCATTAAAGGTATGCCAAAAAATGAGAATGTATTTTGTTGCTATAACATTATTAGAAATAAAAAAATTCCAACCATCTTTGAAAGATGAATATCAATGAATAAGAAGAAAATCTTTACAACTCCTAAACTTTATTCTAATTGCAAACTCGACGGGGATTTCTAACATCCAATGACATGGAAATTAATTGAACTTTAAAGTGAACACTATTTGAACAAAAAGCTTTATATGTAACAACAAAAAATCCAGAGGGTTTTTTTCACCTTTGAAATTATTATAATGTCATTCTTTTGGAGACCTATCAACCCCAACAGTTTTGGTTTTATTTATAGACACCCTCATGATAGAAAATATCCATAAAGGCTACTTCTCTAATGCAAAGAATAGAGCACAAATTACAAAACAAACACAATAACCATATTTAAAATGTTAGAATAAAGACACCCAATCTTATTCTAAATTATTATGATTTTCCTTTACCCAAGTTAAAAATATTACAATACCTTTACTCAAGTTTAAAATGTTACAATAGTTAAATGTAAATAAGAGAGAAAATATAAAATATTTATCTAATTACAAGTGAAACAAAATTTGATAAAATGGGCAGCAAAACAATCTAATAAGCCATGAAAATTCAATACGCTCTACAACGAGAAAAACCTAAGCATATTTATCACATTGAATGAAAATGGTTTATTGAATTTTTGTTTCAATTTATAACTTTTTTTCCCTTTTAAATTTCTAATTTGTTTGATCCATGGATATGAATTCTATTGGTTGAGAGGGGTTGGTGTGGATTGAGGGAGAAAATCCATTTTGAAAATTAATTGTTGAGTATATAAATTTCATATTTGAAATTTGCATTACATGTGATTTATGCACCAATTGATGAGCCTTACATCTTGTTTTTGTCTTGTAGGTACTTCAATTACTTAGTTGAGATCTCACAAAATGTAATGTCCCTTTTTTGTTTTTTCTTATTTTTCTCACAATAAAACTTGCACAATCAATTATCAATAAGAATTTTTTGATTTTATTACTAACTTTTGTTTTGATAAGTTGATTTAATTACTAACTTAATGATTGTTGTTAAATTTGATTTTTATTGTTTTGGACACTCAAAAATCAACTTAGAATTATGTCAAATATTTTCTCTTATAGAATTATTGAATTACTTGAAGTCTACAACAGTTTAACACACTAAAAATGCCTTTGAAAAATAACTTCCAATCTACTTGAGTCGAGGGTTTTCGTCAACCAACTCTATAAGGAAAAGAAAAGGGTTTTCATCCTTTAATTTTCAAGCTTAGAGGGGTTTCGTCCTTAGACTGGTAGAATACGATCTCTGCTCCATAGGAAATAAAAAATAAAAATGTCTTCAGTGATACCCTCCATCCTCCTTGCTTGACTTCTTTTATACCCCTCTTCCAAAGGACGCCACCCTTTGTCTTTTAGCAACAAACTAATTGTAATTAACTTTTGTCTTTCCTAAAAATTGGCATTGCTTCCCACAATTTAGTTTAAACTCATTTTTTCTTCATAAACATCTTAATGAATGGTGGTGGTCTTAGGGAGCGATTTGTAAGAAATAAAGACCCAACACTCTATAGAAAAAAGGTCGCCCTTAACATAAAATTGAAGGAGCATTGCAAGAAATGACATTAATCGCACATAACTTGGAATCAAAGGAATCACTTGTTAGAAATTAGGATTTTTAAATATTTCAAGTTGAAAAAATATATTGTTTATTAAAAAACTAATTTACATCTCAATTAGGGTTAAAAATTGTACACTAATGTTCTTTTATATATGATGTACAAATTGTGTTTTGCATTTAGACAAATGAGTTGCATAAAATGTACAAACTCAAAGTATTCAATGTGATGACAAAGACATAATGTTTTATTGTATTAGAATAATATTTTAATATGTAATCTTTATGTACAATGAATTTATTGACTTATGTCTTGATTTTGACCACCATTACTTGTATTTTTAGTAGAAGATATGAATAACTTCTTCTTTTTTTGTGTGTTAATGAGATGTTAATTTAAACTAAAACAACTAAATTGGATGGTAGTGAATGATAGTTTATTATATTTATTGGCATTTTTATATTTAAACAATAATGTTGAAATGTTCTATTAATAGATCATAATATGACAAATACCCTCATAATTATTGGATCCTTTCCCATAATCAATCTTTATTTCCTTGGATCAATATAAAATTAAAAGAAGGTAGCATTTCACTTCTTTTCAATACTAGTTTACAAAATAAACTCAAAGGTAAATTACATTGCTATACACTTTGTTGCATCTTACAAAGTACTTTCGTACGAAGCATTTGTCATCATCCTAATCATCCTAATCATCCTTCAATGGGACTCAAAACCTCAATATATAATGAATATGAATACTTTTTTATTTAAGCCCAACACTACAAACATCAAAGAGCACAAAAATAAGCATTAAGAAAAAATAAATGAAAACAAATCATCTTTTGATGCCTTGCAAGTTTCCTCATATCTAAAAGCTTGTCATGAGGTTGCTTCCTACTTAATCTTAAATAAGAAACAATATGAATGAAAGAAGAAATCCTACAAGTAAAGAGCATTGTGGAAGGCATAATGCACACCTTTTCTGAATTTTAATCTTATCTTAGAAGGCCTAATGTAGGTCCAATCCTTTAGAATGAGCTTCTTGATTGACCTTGGATTTTGTTTCTTATGAGAAAGATTGATAGGTTTTAAGTCCAATTTGGTTGTGATTCGCTTATGACTTTTCAGTTTTACAACTATTTGTAAGACAAGCTTTGTTGTAAATTTACACCGTAATCATTTATGGGAGTTATTGTGAGGCGGGTTTTGAAAATCACCAGTTTACCAATCTGTTTCTTCATATGTTTCTGAACCAAAAAAAATTTGGCCACAAAAGTTCAGAATATATGTTTAAGTATGGCATTTCAGTGGTTTCAAAATTGGGTTTCCCATTGATCTGATACGTTGGATTCTAGTTTCAACAATGTATTAGTTAAGGTGAAATTCCCTTCCTCTCACATGTGGATAAGAGTTTTTGTAGAAACCCTAGTTTCCCCTATTCTCCGAATCTGACAGTTTTCTGTGTCTTTTCTGACGTTTTTGGTTTTTTTGCATTTTTTTTGGGTTTTTGAGCAATAAATGAAATGGTACGATTTTGCTAGAAATTAATGATAAATTCTATAAAAATGCTAGGTGGCCAATATGCATAGGAAATACAAGATAGATTGAAGGCGTTTCATCTATTATTCATATGATCTCAATACAACATGGATCTGCTAACATGCAATAAAGAATACACTCTTTTTATGAGAGAAAAACCTGGTAAACAGCAAGCTGTTGATGCACAATGAAGTACGGCTGAGTTGATTTCTCCCTTCTCCCTCCGTCTGGAAAACAAAGAATGCCCCAGTAGGTTAGGTGCCTGAGTGAGTGTAGATGGAAGACCAAAAATAAAGGCGTTTCCTTGTGACTGGAAAGTACGGCCTCTGAATGGTACGGCCTGTCAGAAGTACGGCTGCAGCAGCAATGAATGCAAGTGTACGGCTGTCTTCAAGTTTCTCCAGATCTCTCTAACAAAGGTGCGCCTGAATGAATGGATGTCTTCTGAATGCAAAAACTACTCTGAAACTCTGTAAACAAATATTCTCTGAAGATCAATGATTTCCTCTGAGTGAGAAAACCTCTGCTGGCAATAAATCAAGTGGTATTTCACACCCTCTGAATTGCTTCCGCTGGAGATGGCTCGTTCCCCAAGGAATTCGAACTTGAAACCCTAAAGTCTCTTGCTCAGATCAAGTTGATCAGTTTCTCAAAATCAATAATCACATAATGGCACAATTCCCAAGGCAAATGCACTATATGGCTCAAAAGTGCGATTTCCTTAATAATAGGGTTTCATTAAAATATTCACTTTTTAATTCTTTTAATTTCTCCATAGTCTCAGCCAAATATTTTAATATAATTTTAAATGTCAATTTGGCCCCTTCTGATGATGG